>RAHM01000082.1:1641387-1805637 GCA_003713295.1 Parotia lawesii | reverse complement strand
AAAAGAAAAGAAAAGAAAAGAAAAGAAAAGAAAAAAGAAAGACTAAAGATCTCATGGTATGCTATGAGATAATGCCTCTCATAGCATACCATGTTTTTCTGGCAATAGGTCTTTTTAAATGCCTCAGCTCAATTTCACAGAAAAGTTTAAAGTCTGTTTTTGTATAGTTTTCCCTTCTCAGTCATTATCCATTGCAAATAATTCTTTTGTTTCCTTAAATTGAAGCTGTAACCCATAACCTTTCCCCAAAATATTCTCTAGTTATTCAAAGCAAGAAAGCAATGATATTGTTTTCAAGCCAAATATTTACCACTAAATTAGTTTATTACAAAACACTTTCATTAAATAAATGATAAAAGGAAGACCAGCAGAACAACTGACTTAGTAGAAAGTAACTTGCAAAAAGGAAATAAATAGGGATAAGTATGTGGTATGGGAAAAAAATTACCAAAGCAAAAGACTAATTATTATTCAGAATAATGGCTAAAAAATTTCTTGCATCTAAGGTGTTACTCCAGAGTAGGACATTCTAGTCTAGTAATGACAATGGTGATGCAGCCAACTGTGAAAATGCCACAACTTTACTATTATTTAATACTCTGCTTATACACATAATTATTAAATATTGCAAGTGACAGGAAACATTGAAAAAATATGTTAAAGTGGCTATTTACTGAGCCCTATGTCTTCTCTAAAGTCCAAAATACTTTTCTCATGGCATCAATTGATGGTTAAAAAACCTAGCTAAGGAAATAATATCAGGAAATCATATATGTTGGTATGCTTGGTCACAGCCATCTCGTACTGATTATACTTCACACCAGAGGCCCTGGTAAAAGCCAAACTATGACTAAAAGGTCAGCAGCATACCAAGACAAAATGATACTGAACTCAGTGTCAGGAAACTGAATTTCCTGAGTAAGCTTCTGCTCTGGTGGCAATGCAAAGCTTTTCTGTCCAAAGCAAAGTTGCATAGGTTGTCCTATAAAATACAAAGGCAGTGAACCCCTCTCAATTTCAACAGGAAGATTCACCCAGAGCAAAGCCCCACAATGTGCTACCATGTTTGAACGGAGTAATGTGATGGTTCTGCAATGATGTCTCATGCAATGTTACGTGGGCTACAGAAACAGACTTTGCATGGGAAACACAGAGTTCTATATAAGTTTAATTGAAATATTTTAGAATATAATAAATGCTCAACAGACAGTTATTATTAGTTTAGCAACAATGACATTGAAACCATTGTCTAAATTATCTATGGAGTACCAAAAATTCTAATTAAAAAATACAGTATATATCAAACTTTCTTACCCTTTCTCTGAGTCTTAAGTTGATGGCTTTGGTCTGGAYGAGAGGGTTAAAAATGTCTTTAGTTTTCCAGATCCTTCAGGGGAAGAAGTATAGTTTTAGAAGTGAGGGATTTCTTCCTTCTCCTTGCTGAGAGGAGTTTGATGATCATAGTTACTTCCTCTTCACACTGGCATCCACTCATGGCTATTTTTAATACATGCTCTAACATGGTTTATACCTTGATTTTTTCTTCATTGGTCTCTGATTCCATGTGGTATCCAAATGTATTACAGATGGTATCCTTTACATATAAAGTGAAAGTACTTGTTCATTGTTTTCTTTGTCACACCTAAAACTGGTTTTAGGTACCTACCTAGCTCCCAAGGATGCATTAGTGTAATATTCAGTAATTGTTCATTGGTGATTTGATTATAGCTCTTGTGCTTGTGTTCATACCTTCTGGGCCTTTGCTTGCATGTCACCCTTGTATCCTCTATGCCACATCATTCTGCATAGAGTAACTACATGTTAACACTCTCTATTGCTTTCGAAATGTATCAAAATTATTGCAATAATAGGCTTCGCATGTTCCAATTGCACAAAGCTAAGCAAGTCTAAAAATAATTGGGTGACAGCCACCTTGTCATTACAAAGCTGATGTCAGAGATAAAACAAGCAAGCTCCAGGCAAGCCTAAGATAGGCTTGCTGGACTAAGCAAGCCTGACAAGACCCAGTCCTGAGGCCTCACAGAGCCAGAAAAATGCCTTCAGCTTTTTATTAGCAAAAGCAATACCATATTTACTGGGCTACATGAAACTATCCTTTTCTGGTTTAGTCTTCTCTAGTTTGTAGTAATGATCTCAACAAATGGTCAGGATCTTAGCACTGCTGCAGGGTTTGCAAGTACCTTTTATTGCATATTTCACAAGGAAACAAATCCCAGGAGAAGTAAGGTCCTTCTTTCCTGGATTTGTGTTTTTCATATTGTGTACTCGTCAATTTTTTAAGCCAACTAATATGCTCAGAAGTTCAACATGCTTGTGCATTATCCATTTCTCCACTCTGGCAGTGTTTCAGAATACAGGATAGGACAGAATTATGTTGCAGCAGTTATGAGAGTGAAAAAAAAAATCAGTTATTCAGCTGTGTTCCACTTTTGTGTAAAAAAAAAAATGCTGTTTAAGTTTCTAGCAGTGGTTGAAAGCAAATTCCTCTCTGTTGGTATATATAGATGAAACGTTAGTTGTAGAACTAGTTGTAAGAGGCTCTAGATCATCCTCCTTGGACCTATTTTYAGAATTCAATTAAAATTCAAACAAACAATAAAATCTCTGCCTGGATATAAACCCAGGGCAAGACTCAATTGCACTGAGATGTTACACTCTGGTTAGGGAATTTAGTGTTAACTAAGTCAGATGCAAAAGTCTAAAATTAAGGATGGGTTTCATTTTACCTGCTTCCCCTAGGAAGTAATAATGGAATGAACAAATCTTTGAAGTTTCTGTTTGTCTCCTCTGACTCTAAAAGGGGGCTAAATCATTTCCTTGATGTATACACCCGTATCTGATCTAATAAATCCAGCTGTAGGTGATGAAATATCTATACCCTAAGTATCTAAATGTAAGAAAAGATAGATGAAGTGAATGCCACAGCCTAGTAATAACCACATASGTTATTGAAACAAATCTAAATGCACTGATTTAGCGCAACACTTAGAATATGTTTATGTTTATGTTACTGTAGCCACAGTTTTTCTCCCCAGGAAGTCAAGAAAAGAATATATGTCACTAATTAAGGATAACCTAGGTGTGATGGTTGTCATCTCCACTCCTAAGAGAGCTTYCTGTGTTTAACTCTTCTCTAACGAGAACTCCTTTTCCTATATTCCACTACAGATAYGCCTATAAATGTAATAGAGTATCAATGGCATGTTTTGTCAAGAGTGTCTTCGTGTAGTGCAGTTGTGCTGCAGATATTTACAAAAGAATGAATGATCATGAGAAAAATGACCCAAATTGAAGACTTACTTTGAAAGATCAGTAATGGTCAAAAAAAAATTGACCAGAACAAAGAAGATCTCAGTCATAAACAAGTCCAGTAAGTAAAGTAGGTAAATAAAATTCTAAGAGATAGAAGTCATGTTTATTTCCAGTATGGTAGAAGTATGTTTGTCTTATCAAAGTAAAATTATATTTCATAGATGGTGAAACTGCAGTTTGGGCTGTTAAGGCAGGCAACTAATTCAAATGTCACAAGATGGGACAGTGGAATATATCTTAGATTAGAAGGAAAATGGATCTGAAAGACTCCAGGCAAAGCAGAAATTTTCTCATGAGCAGGACACAGTGCCTGGAAATTCCTTCTATTCAGTCAGCACAGTTATGTTATGCTGTCAGATTTTTGAGGAATATTCACTTCACTTCCTAATATATTGAGTAAATGTTCACTTCAATGAATATTATAAATTTTTAATTGTAATTTATTTTAGCTTTTGTATTTTTACTCTTTCTAGTTTTCTACAGACATATTTGGCTACATTCATTCTGCGTCTTGCAAAATCATATTTGAAATGGTTGCTTCACTATCTTAAAAGCTAGTTGTGCTTTTAGAAGCATATTAATCCAGAACCATTACTTGCATAAATTGATCTAATATACAACAAAATTTGCAAGCAGCATGTACAGAGTTTGTTGACCATAAAAACAAAAAAAGTGCTTGACTGGGTCAGATCAATTTTGTTTTTGAAAATGGCTCTACAACGCTTTACAAAGAGCAGAGTTACTTCATTCTCCTAGTGCTTTCCAAGACTTGTTAAGGACATCAGAGACTATATGCTTGTGTAGGTTGTTATTGTGCACTTAAGAACCTGTTACCCACGAATTTGCCTTAACCTTTTTTGAACAAGCTAAGCTGCCTGTCTCCACAGTTGCCTTTTGCACCAAGTTCCAGAGGTATAGTATGTGCTCAGTAAATTCTATTTGATTCTATTGCTGAAACAATTTCAAACAATAAAAAAATCATAATATTTAGCTTTTGTCCAAATAGTTCTTCAACGTCATGGAAATCCATATTTATGAYACAAATTGTTTATAGGATATAATTTTCCCATTCTTCATTGTCATGTCTATCAAGTTTGTGTGGCAAGGTTTTGCTAGTGAGGGGGCAACAGTGAGGATCTCCCAGCAACTTCACCCATGTCCTACAGAGCCAACATCAGCCAAGGCCGAGCCCAGCAGCAATGGTGGTACTGCCTCTGGGAAAACGGATTTAAGAAGGGGGAAAAGAACATGGCCAGTGAAGAAGGAGGGGGAGGAGGCTCCTCCAGATGCTGGAGGCATTGGGCTTCCCGATGCTGGAACTGAGATTCCCCTGAAGCCTGTGGTGAAGACAGACCGTGGTGAAGCAGCTGTGCCTCTGAAGCTCATGGAGATCAACATTGGAGCAGGAGTCCACCCGCAGCCTCTGCAGGATACCGCACTCCAGAGCAGGTGGCTTCCCAAAGGAGACTGTGACCACATGGGAAGCCTGTGCTGGAGCAGGCTCCTGGCAGGCCCTGTGGCCCTGTGAGGATCCACACTGGAGCAGTCTGTTCCCGAAGGACTCTGGAGCACTTCATGAAGAACTGCAGTCCATGGGAAGGGCTCACATCTGAAAAGTTCATGGAGAGACTCCAGGCTGAAGCAGGGTAAGAGTGTGAGGAATCCCTCCCCGGGGAGGAAGGAGCTGCAGAGACAATGTGTGATGAACTGAATGCAGTCCCCACTCCCCATACCCCAGGGGAGAAGATAGAGAAAATAAGGAGTAAAGTTGCACCCAGGAAGAAGGGTGAGTTTGGGAGGAAGTTGTCACTGAGATTTGGTTTTATTTCTCATTTCCCTTACCTGATTTAATTGGCAATAAATTAGACATCTCCAAGTGGAGCCTGTTTTGCCCATGACTGTAACTGGTGAGTAATTTCTCCATACACTTATCTCAGCCTACAAGATTTTCATTGTAATTTTTCTCCCCTGTCCAGCTGTGGAGGAGAGTGACAGAGTGGCTTGGGTGGGCATCTGACATTCAACCAAGATCAACTCACCACTTTATTCTAGGATATGGCTCAGTAGATTACCAGGATATGACACATAATTTTCTAGGTATTTCCTGATATCCTCTCTTTCAGTGCCAATTGCTTCAGATTTTAAAAAAGCCTTGATAATTCCCAGCTCTAGCTCTATTGCCTGCAGAATATCTAAATGATCTTATGCTCATTTCATCAGGAAAAAATAGCTCTTTTTGCATGGCAGAATTTATTTTATTTTATTATATTTTACTTTGGTTTATTTGATTTTATGCATTTACTTTTATGACTTACTGGTAATTTCCTCTAAAAATCTGGGTTTGTAGTACTATGCTTTACATAGTAGGTATCATTTGCCCAAGGTATGTAATGTGCCTAAAACATATGGTCTGTTTACGTAAGAGAATTCAAGATATGTGGTGCTTTGGTTTCAAAACATAGATATGAAGAAATTCATTATATCAGGTTGTTAGGAATAACAAGATGAGGATTCCCAAATTGCAAGTATAAGTATATTTATAAAACTTACTTGTGAATCTACTTTTGGCATACCATCTTAACTATTCCATTTTGTAGTGGTTTCATCAACACTGAATTTCTTTAAAAGTGGAGGAGAAATGAAGGAGTATGGCAAAACCTCTGTTCAGAGATCATGCTACATTTCTGCAGGGACCAGGAACTAAATAACTAATTTCAAAGCAACCACGATGGCTTTAACACCTCTCTAGAAGCCTCTGAATTTCAAATTACAAGCAGCACTCAAAGGCAGCAGAGCAATAGTGCTGAAAAGAGCACTTAGTGGGAAGATCTGGCCCTTTTTGCTCACCTTTTTTTGCAATGTTATTTCTATCTCTGTGAATTTTCTTGTAAGGTGAAAACATTCATCTTCATAACAACTCTGATGACAGATTCAAAATGTATTGACCTTGGAGAAATGTTTTTAATGTTGCACTCCAGTTTAAACGAAAGTACTGTATTTCATAACATTTAAGTTGCAAATATCAAGGTATAAATTTATATGCATCACCCCATTTTTCTTGGTGACGTCATAATTCTTTATAACATTCCTGAATTTTTCTTTTATGTTTTATTTCCATGAAACACTTTGGAGATGTGAAATATCATATTGCTTTTTTTTTTCTTCTCTGGACAGAAGAAACTGTCTTTTCATTAGCTACACTGAACAACGTGGAACAGGAAACCATGTTACTTTATAGTAAATATAATAAACCCTATAAAACCTAATGCTGAAAATATCTAAATGCCTTTGTCATGACTTTTCTTCTGTTCACTGTCAAGAGGTTGCTACAGCATCCTCTGTTGTTTCCTTTTACATAATTTTTCTGCAGGAATTTCTGTGAAATTTTCTGTTGGGGAAATTTGGTGAATATATTCTCCAGCTACAGCAGAAAGATGAAAGCTAAAACTTTACTTTTTGTTTTCCAAACAAGGAATGCATAACTCTAAACCCACTGACAATTGCTGCAGTGTTTTTGCCTTTTCCCAACCAATCCCACAGCGTTTTTCAGCTCCTCTGGGAACAGTTTTTGCTTTGCCAGCAGAAGATAGACTATCACGAAATTACAGCTTATATCACTTTTTGGTCTGTTGGCCTGTTTTGACTGTATTTCATTTCCAGCTCATAAAATTTGATGTTTGTAAATGGCAAGCCCATCATTTCTTATCAGAGTGTGTCCAGCATAACTGACATTAATTATAAAACTCTCCATCATCCCAAGTTACTGTATTGAAATATCATGAGAAGAAATTGCTGCTGGGWCTTCTGTCATCAACTGGAAATGTATTTTCAACTTGTTTGTCAAAAAATAATATAGATTACGCCTCTGGTTATGGCTTGGTGAATGTTATTTTAATAATAGATAATGGTTATTCCTGATTCGCTGAATAATATTAAAAGATAGTAATAGAACATTTTATCCAGGGGTGAGGCAGGCACAAAGGAATGACTGTTTACATCTCTGCAGCATTTTGTTCTGACCTATATTTGGGACTTGCCACTTCCTTTGGATTTAAATAAGCAAACTGCCACTTTAATAAATTACACTCGTGTATACATACACTGTGAAAATTCCTTATATTCAAGGTTCAAGGGTAACCCCCCACGTTGTCACACACACACACTACAGGGAATGCAGACCTGTTGGTCTAACCTCAGTTCCTGGAAAAATTATGAAGATCATAATGGGTATTATTGAAAAATACTTAAAAAATAGTGCAATCATTAGGCATTCTCACCCTTGGGTCACAAAAGGAAAGTCCTGCTTAACTGGTTTGATATCCTTCTATGTTGTGGTCAGTAGCCTCATGGATGAAATTAAGGCAGCAGATACAGTTTTCTGGATTTTAGCAAGGTTTTTGATGCTGTCCCTCACAGCATCCTTGTGGACAAGTTGTCCAGCTGTGAGATGAACACTACACTGGGTGAAGACTGGCTGAAGGTCAGGGCTCAAGGGGTGACTGGTTATGACTGGTGTTCCTGAGGGTTCTGTCCTAGGGCCAGCCCTATTCCATACATTTATCCGTGCTCTGGATGCAGCAGGTGAATGCACCATGAGCAAGTTTGCTCACAATACCAACCTGGGARGTGCTGTTTGTTGACTCCTTTGTGGGACAGGAGGCGTCTCAAAAGGATCTAGATAGAATAGAGTAATGATTAGTGGGATTAAATTTAAGAAGAGAGGGATTCTGCACCTAGGACAGGGTAAATCTAGACTCAAGTATAAATGAGGACAGGAATGTCTGGACAGCAGCCCTGCAGAAAGGGATCTGTGGTTGCTGGTCACAGAAGGCAACAAAGCTGGTGAAAGGGCTGTAAGGAATGTCCTGTGAGAGGCAGCTGGGGACACTCTTTGTCTAGTTTGGAGACAAGGAGGTTGAGGATTCCATTCCATTCCATTCCATTCCATTCCATTCCATTCCATTCCATATACCCCCTCAACATTTTCTCCCTTTAATTTGAATCAGTGCTCTCTTTTTTAGTTCAGCAAAACATATACACCATAAAGCATTTTTGCCAAACTTCCTTTGTTTAAAAATCCCTTATTTTCAAGAGAAATCTCATCTTTTATGTAATTTACAGAGACATGCCTTAGAAATGCTGGAGATTTCATATTTTCATGCTCTGACTTGGGCTAGGTAGCCTGAAAGTAATCAATCTACTGACTAGGAAGACTGTGAAACAAGGACTAAAAATGAAATGGATATCTAGTGGCAATTTCTCCTTTTTAAACATGAGTGCAACATTTTTGGTGCAAAACATTGGTGAATATTCAAATTTCCAGTCAGTTTTTTTCCTGTGTCTGGAGACATGAAACTTTTGGAAAAAAGAATTTAAATGAGGCAAAATTATTTTAGGGAGAAAGAATGATTGTTCTAACTTATCTTTGTGATCTATCCACTCTTAGCAGAAAAGGGAGATGGTGATGAGCTTTCCATATTCTGGCTTTGCCTTCCTGGCACCATCTATAGGAAAAGAAGTAACGGCGTTTCTGTTAGTTTAAAAGACAACAGGAATTGTCCCTTTATGGTTGGCTGATCCCAGACAGCAATGCAACACCCACCCAAACACTTGTTATCACTCCTTCCAAAGGGTTAGGGTAGAAATTCAGAAAAGCAGAAGCTGGGAAACTTGTGGTTTCAGTCAAACCCTAATATTTGAAGGAAAGACAAAGAAAACCCCAAAAAACAACCCACCGGCAAACAAGTAGACAAAACTCAAAACAAGTGATGCAAAACTGTTACTCACCACCTTGTACAAGCAGATCAACCAATTTTCAAGCAATGGCTACATGGGAAAGATTAGACCACTATTTTTTATGGCTGCACATGATGCTATATTCCTTTGATCAGTGTGGGTAACCTGGCCTGACTGTGTCCCTCTCTTTCTTGTGACCTCCTCCAGCCTACTCCCTGGTGTGGTAGAATGAGTACCAGAGAAAGTCTTGACACTGTGCAAAGGACTAGTGGGCAAAAGCTGACAGTGGTGTGTTATTAACACTGTTTTAGCTGCAAATCCAAAAGTCAGCACTATATGAAGAAAGCTAACTCCATCCCAGACACATCGAGCACACCCTTGATTTTGTGTGCAGCATTTTACAGCATGCTATTATAATACCCCGTCTGCATCGAGCCATAAAGAGAGCTCCTATTTTCAGGATGCCAGCACGTCTTATGCCCTCTGCTTCTGAGTGAGCACAGCGAAAGAGAAAGCTCTGGAGAGCTTTATTTTTAGGAAGGGTAAAAGAGGGAGATAATCCATCTTTTCTTTCAAGAAAGAGGCCCCCATATTATTAGATAATAGTGGAGGAGGTGTTTTGAAGATCAAAATATTTATGAAGACTGAAGACGCAGTAGGAAGTTACTAGACAGGTTACTGCAGGCTGGTAGCTATAAATGTGCATTCTTATGGCAATCAGAAAATAAGTTGAAGGAGCTTACCCCTTAATGAGAAAATAACCAGCTAACTCATTTTATCATTGAAAGCAGAAGTTTACAAACARGCAGTTTCCAGAGAATTGAGAATTGTTAATGTACAGGATCACATTGCCCCTTAGCAATTGTTTGTGTGTGAGTACATTCAAGTCCATATTTTCAGTACTAAAAACTAATCTCTACAGTGACACAGAGAGTGGGTTGGACTGAAGTAAATCATGATTAAATGCAAACTTATGCAACATGTTTCACTTAGTAATCTCATTTATACCCTACTTTGTGAAATCCCAAACAATTATGGTTGAAAAGCACTGAAGTAGTGTTAATATTTGCCAGACAACATACATTTAACTTTTTCTTTGGCATAAATTTCAAAGGAGACTCTCAGGGTGCACTGTGCTTGTCTTTGCATCCTTAAGGCAGGTTGGTGACTCTCAGTGCACACACCAGGCACAGAACATGACCAGCTCAGCAGGGCCAGGGGCAGCTCCTGCAATCTCTAGAGAATTGAAACTATCCCATATTGCTGCCTGCTGCTGACCTAGGAGAGGGACACAGGAGTCATTGCCTCAGGCAGACACAATAAGGTGTTAGCAACCTCTAGCTCATCTTCTGGCTATGTCTCAATTGTGAAAACACATTGAAGAGTGTTGGGCTTGGCTTCATCCTATTCACAGCGGGTCAGGGTCAGGATCAGCATGCTGCAGTCTGGGCAGAGGCATATCTGCAGCATCACATACCCAAGGATCAAAGGAAACAGCCTGAGCTCAAATCAACTCTGCAGCTAAAGCCTCTGATCTTTGGGGCCCTGAGCGCTAGCACGATAGAACAGAATAAGAGAGGGAGCCACACATCATCTCCCTCAGTCCTAGGTGGGATGACTGGAGACCAGAGCAGCACAAGATGCAAAAGACGACTGCAGAAGGCATTCTCCTTATGCAGGAGTCTTCACTGTTACACAGAGAAAAACATAATTCAGAACCCAACTGTTTGAACTGCTAAGAGCCATGAAAAGCTAAGCTAATACAAAATGCTATTTAAGGTAAGGATAATGAAAAAGGATGCCCAGCAGTTGGAACCTGGAGATACGGGTCTGACACAATACTAGTTGGAGAAGGATGTTTTGTGCTTGTAGTTGTTGCCATGTGAGCACACGGGCGGTGACTGTAGAGGATAAGAAGGGAGGACAGGATTATGGCACACAACAGACACCCGCAGTTAATGAGAGACTCCTCTATACTGCATCAGACTTCCAAAACAGCTGAATAAAAATGTAATTTGTCGAATGTAAGCACTTCCTTCTTTAAACGACCAGCAGACCCAGGAGGCAAATAAGAGATTAAAGCACATTCCTACTTGCAAGCAGAGTAAAATAGGAACCACATAGGCGCTTTCATTAATTCAGGCTCAAGTCCCTTTCTAGGCCTGTTTTGGTCATTATTTGTCACCTTGTATTTGTAAGCTTGACAGTTCTCCTTAGTACAGACCAGAAGCCAGCCCTGAGTGTGTTTGAAATAAACAGTGAAAGATTTTCATCCAATAACCTCTAATTCAGCTGTCTTCATAGAAGCAATTATCAGAAATGAAGAGGAAATTTGTTTAGTCATTCATTCAGACATTTCCTGAAAACATTCTCTTTGACTGTCAGTGTATTAGATTTTCAAACATCTATTAAAAAAAAMCCCAACAAAACACAACAAACAAAAAACACAATCCCTTCCTTTTTTTTGAGTAATCTAATAGAAAGATATTTTGGATTTGATGTTTTCTCTTTTTTCCATAGCATCAAGGCATCCCAGAGCAGACTAATATAATTTTTAGATAAATGTATTGGGAAAAATGAGCAGAATGTTTGGGAAAATTCTGGCCCAGAATTTTTTTTTTTCAGAAAGGGATGTTTTGGGTATGCCTGATGATCTGCAGCTCAGCTTTTCTGATTAGCAAAATGGTATGAATGGGTGATTCTTTCCTAATCTGATGGCAACTAGAGAAATAGATTCTTTGTTCAAAAACTCATTATTATAAATACAGATAAGTTATCTGTGATGTTTTGTACTGTCCATTAATGGTGCTTCATTTAAGGAAAGTTTAATTGAAAATAAGGCATATTTAAAAGTGTGATTTTATTTTAAAGATAACTCTCTGAATTCAGAAGCTTCATCTCTTCCGACCATTTGATAGCATAGATAAAAAAGAGAAGTATTATCAACACACTGAATCTTGCAGAGGGAAAAATATCTCTCTCCTAGATAAATACAGCCATATCAAAAGTATCTATCACAAATCAAGTGAAGAACTGAACTGAGCAAATATGTTTTGAGAAGCTGCTCTTGAAAAAAGTAATTTATGAAGCATTGCCAACCATAAATATGCCTTGAGGTTTGGTGTTAATACATATTTCAGTTATCACTATGGAAACTCAGAGTAACGACTTAGCTAAAGATCTATAAATACGTGAGTAAAAACAGAAACAGATTTCCAAGCAGCAGCTGAAGGCAGAAACAAATGTATCTGTCTTTCCTTATGGCAGTAATTGCCAGAGTAGAAGCACCAAAAGGTTTCCACTGGCATTTCTAGGTTTCAGCTCCTTTTGAAAACAGTAAATTTGCAGTAACAATTCAGAAGACTTCAGCACATCTTTCAACTAAATGTTTCAATGTGCAAACAGACGTCTAGCTTAGCTGGAGAGACATACAGCCTGAAAACTAGAAAATGCTTAAAATGTTCATTTCCTGCAACACAATTCAACTTATAATTGAGAAAAAAACAGGCAAGTATTAACTATGTTAATGCTTGAAGGAAACTAGGTGGTTCTCTGCTTTAAAACTCTGTCAAATGCACGTGTAAGTATCAACTTGGAAACTTGGTTATTAAGCTGAGTTGTTTACAATCAATATGTAACCTTCCTTCTCTCTGCCCAGCATTGCTTCAGAACCTGTTTTAGTTTGGGCTATCAAAGGATAACATACATAACTGGTGATAAAACATTGAGCTAAAGAGCTGTACTTTGATATGCACTCTGAAAATTTCTGATATTCCTTGATTTAAAAATAGTATCCTAAGTAAATCAGGAATTAAGTTATAGACTTCAAATAATATTAGACCTCAGGAAAAAAAAAAGATATTTAGAAGACCTGTAACTCAGTTATGTCTACTTTAAAAAAAAATCTTTGGGCATATTCCTTATAACAGACATATTGATATACTGCTGTTTAAGATGTGTTGTGTAGAACTGATGTTTTTACAAGAAAATTCTCAAACATACATATTCAAGGATGTTGAGGCAAGAGCACTATAAAGATAAAGTTTGTAGGGAAAGGTAGCATCTTTTGTTAAGACAGCTGATATAGAGGGGAAAAGCAGATAGCTTTTGGACTTGCAGACCTTTTATGAAACCCCCTGTCTGTCAAATCTTTTATCTACCTTTTTTTCCAGCTGGCTGAGCAAGAGAGATTACATCTTTATTTAAAAATTGCCTCTTTTGCTTTGTTGCCATACTGTTTTAACACTGCTACTTCTAAAATAATACACAAATGTGTTCCAGTAACAGATATTAAAAAAATTATTATTTTCCTTTCTATGTTGGTTCTATAATATACAGAGAGCACCAGTCTCACTCTAGATACATCTAGGAGCAGCAGCTACCCCACTTCTTTCCCATCTGATTAATGCTTCAGACTAGTGCTTTTAGCTCCCAACCTCTTCTGTTTCCCTGACTTAATTGCTCTTCAGTCCCCAGTTTTTCTCCCACATTATCAGCGTGAGAGCAGATATCCTGACTCTCCTGACTCCTGTTCTCATTTCAAAGCTCACCTCATAGTGAGGCCAACTTCTCTGCTGGTCYTATTATTATGTTTAGATAGATATTTGTTTATAAACAGAATAAATTATTGTAAGTTTAATGCATATTCAATAAAGATCTGATTTGAAATTATAGAAACCTGATATACAGTGCTGTAGTATCATGGGGGATTTTAGAATATTCTTAGCTTTTGTTTCCTTCTTGACATTCTTAAAATATCTGACTCACTCAGGTCAGCCTAGAAATAAGTGAATTGAACAATTTACTTATTCAGATCTGGCAGAGCTTGAGGAGATTTCTATTTTAGGAGCACGATGGCCTTAAATTAGAAATCATGTGTCTGGCTTGAATGGTCCTAAGAAATACATATATTGACATCCTGATTTTCTCATAATTTAGCTACCAGCTATTCTAAGATCAGAAACTAAGAGCAGCTGAGGGTTAAGCTATTCATAGATACAAAATGAAAGATGAAAAATACGAATTTAGAAGGGGAATCTTGCCTGTGACAGTGTCTTCTGGGGACGGCAAATTTAAGCTACACAAATATGTATATAGATATATACATACAGGGTTCTTCTGAGCACTATATAGTGTGTTCTTTTGCTACAATACTGCTTTTCAACAGCTTCTTCACTGAGACAGCAAAGAGCTGAACTGCTTTGAAATTAGAATACAGACTCAGACTACAGAAAAGTAGTAGGGCTGAATATAAAGGATGTCTGAATGACTAGAAGGACAATTTTTTTGATGGTAGGGATTTAAGTCTAAACCTGAAATCCAGCCACCCTAGCAGTGTTCAGCAGAGACTCTTGGCTCATTAGATGATCTTTCTGGTCTTGAATGGTATCCTCAGTTCTGTTTCCTGTCTGTCTGTTTCTGTGCTGCAGACAGTAGCGTTCTGGAGAGGATCTCCGTTCACACTGTTCCGAACTAAGAAAGCCCTCACTATTCCTTTCTGTGATCTTAAGATCATACTGATATTTTACATTTTCCTTGTAGTCTCTTGTAGGTATCTACCTTGTAGTTGTATTCCAGAAAGCCTAATGGTTTGCCAGTACCCCTGTTGTCATTTGGTCCTTTTATTTCTTCCCTCAGCTGTTTCTCTAAGGAATGACTCAGCCTGTGACAGAATGCAGTTATCACTGGTCATTACAAGGCAGTGATTCCATAGTTTTTTCCTGAATTTAAATGCAATAAAAATATTTTAAAGATTTTTTTCTTCTACTTTTTCACATTTTACTAATGGTAACTGATCATATCAGCAGCAAAGGATATCTACAAGTAAATGCCATATACATTCTGTCTGTTTTTCTGCTTCACTTGTTCTTTAAAGCACTTCTCATCTAGATTAATGTATTCAAAACCTCATTTTAATTATTTTTATTATGCCTGGTTTCATCTTTCTGCATTAAAAATGTGAGTGTACAGTTCATTTAAGGATTCAATGCCCCTATTAGACTGTAATTCATGTCATCTTCCCCATTTACATTCCAGGGATTCATGGAATTTAGTTGATTTATAGAAACATTTGGACCCGGAACCCTGCCTCTGCCACTGAATATGGTTTTGTGTAGGGACTATTTTACACACTAAAGCATAACAGTCAGTAAGTAATAAGCCATTTCTGTTTTGGGCAGCTGCTGCTGATATTGTGTTTTGTGATTATCCAAAGGCAACTTTCCTTTTCTCTCCATGTTTAAAATATTGATTTCAATACTAAACTGTCCACTTCTCAGTGCTGGAGAAGACTGCTTGGACAGTCTTGGCTTGAGTTCCAAATATTAGAAGTGAAAGAACTGAGACAGATACAGAGGTGGAAGTAACATTTTTAGTGTTTATATAAAAATTTCTTTTGCAATTCTGGTGAAATGTGTTGTTAGTTCTTACCATGACAGTGTGATGAAGTGAAACCCTTTCTGGAGCAGGGCAAGACAAAATTCTTACATGCCTCAACTGGAAACTTTTACTCTAGGTTGTATTAACACATACATCGTACTTTTGAAGAGCTGAATTGAGATTTAGAAAGTAAGAACAATACAAAAATGTGTTTAGAAGTCAGTTCTGGGAATGGTTTCATCCCATGACCACTTGTGACTGAATGAAATGAAGTAGTTGGTGCAAATGCAGGGCCAGAAGGCACTGGCTGAATAGTCATTCAGTTCCACTGGATTCCTGCTGAATAACTTACAGTGTACTCTCCCAGGGGAGGAAGAGGCTCCCTGTGACTAGGCATGTGCACGTGCATTGGAAAGCCACATGTAGAGCTCAGAAGATATCTTTGCCTTAGGATGTCTGTCACCATTTTTCTTTCACTGCTCCAAATAACCTCTTTTTCTGAGGAGTAAAGCTTCCAAGGATGTGCTCTATTACCTCTAAYAAGCTTTTCTGAAACAAAATATGGAGATGACTCCTGGCAAGCACATCAGTCAGACAGACACCATTTATAAGAACTGCAGCATAACAAATCAGAACCCACCTGTACTTGTTCTTGCCACTCTTTAAGTGTCTTATTCTCATCTCTGTGAACCTGCAGCAATCTGGAGAGTAATGCCTTGAAGTGACAGAGATAAAGCAATGGTAAAATGCAGATGCAATAAACTGAAACTTTTTGAACATGTCAGGATGCAGCTATTTATATGTGCAATGGAGCACCATGTTTTCAGATCAGCGCCCTCAAAACAACTGAAGTTTGGGTTTCCCTGAAGAGATAAAAAGTAATCAGATTTATGAAGATGGATGAAAGCTGCAATTTATATACATTGATATCATTAAAAGAAAGCTGATGGCATAAGCTGTTTGCGGCATGAGATTGCTCTGGCACACTGTGATTGCCTAACGCTTTCAGGTCGAGATGAGACAATATGCCTGGCCACCAGAATGCTTGCTAACTGTGGGTCTGACATTTGGTGAGGCAATAATATTGAATAATCATTTGCTTGTTTCGATCTGTACATGCTCAAGATGAGAAAACACACCTACAACTTCAGGAAAGTTCGGTGGTGGTGTTCCCGGTGCATGGGAACCTTGTTAAGGAAGATAAGATAATGCTTGATCATTTTGGTRTGTTAATCAAATTTCAGTCTGAGTGTAGTGATGAAGCAACTATATCTTGAATGTGCATATTTCTGTCTTTAGTCATCTTTCAAACCCCTGTTTTGGGTATCATGCCAGTGCAGCTGCCGTGAGGTGAAACCTATAAAGGACATGAAATGTCCTCCTAACCAAATACCTCCTAACACAAATTTAAACTTGTGACAGTACCTGTCAAACCATATTGAAGATAAACTGCTATCAGTGGTTGTAGATTCCTTTGTTTAGTCCTGCAAAGCTTAGGCTGAAATTTTGAGCTTCATGCTCAAAAGCCTTAGTTTTCTCAGACTGTGAAACAACTTTGGAAATTATTTATTTTAACACTTGAGATCTCCATGTATCTCAGCCTTAGAATAAAACTTAGTTCTTTGCTTGTCTTACAGCTTCATAGTGAGTTCTGAAGTGTTTGTCTAYACAGTGCTTTCCCCTATAAATATCCCCAGCAGAAAGCAGCCAAATAGTATTACAAGGTTATTTTCTTCCTGGTGAGAACTTTTTTCTAAAACATGTGAAGTTTTTTATCAGATGGTAGATCATGACATAGGGCAAGGCAAACCTATATAGCTTCTTATCATAGTGGAGATACCAGGTGCCATGCCGGTACTGGTGCACCTTGCAGTGCTTTGGAGCATAAGATCAGTACTGCAAGGTTCTGCTTACCTGTGAGAACTAAAACCCTACTGCTGGGAAGTTTCCTCATCATTATGGACCTCGTCTATGTTCCTTGTGGGTCATATACAACCTGAATAGATTTTCTGCATAAGCATTGTACTTACGCTTTCTGTTACACATCTTTCTTAATGATAATTAATTGTTGGCATGCCTAAYGTTGTTCACATACAGTTCATGCACTGACTCTGCTTTGAACTCATCAATAGCATTATTCTCCCTCTCAGATACCTTATGAAGGTCTTGTGGACTAGGAAAAATGGCTGTTCTTTCCTTAAAGTTAGTATCATACCATAACTTATTTATTGTTGTGTGGGAGCTGCATCACAGCTTATACTGCTTTCCTTGACATTCTTGGCTTATCTACCTATTACTGCTTTCTTGAGTGCCAAATCACACTGGAGCCTCAGTCTGAGTGTCATTCAGCAGGCTCCCTTACCCTAAATAATAGCCTTCTATCACTAAACCTGGTTATGGAGCTATACATTTGTGTAAGTTCATGAAGGGCTATGCAAGTATTTTCTGTGGGTACCTTCTTCATGAAATGATGAAAAATCCCTCTCTCATAAATGAAATTTCAGAGGGAATTAAAGAGCCATCAGATTTAGTGATGAAGGTATTATATGATTTCTGAGGTCTTGGTGAGTTTTTTAGTTGCATAGCTGACATTGTGATTCCTTTCAGCCTAAGGATTTTCAAGTACAGACAATTTTTTTTTCCTCCTCTGGATTACATTTTAGGTTAGGCAATGTGAAATAGACCCAATAAGCTAAAACATTTCTTCTTACTCACTCACCACCCCCACCAAAAGGAATATTTGTATGTAAGGAACGACAGTGGAGTATTAACAAGTTAAGCTTTGCTTACTGGAGAAGCAGCAGGGGAGGCCACAGAAATGAGCAGTGATGAACAATCAGATGAAATTTGTACATGAAACAGTTGGGGAACACAAAAATTAGATGATCTGTTAGAATGAGAAAGAGTCATGCTAAGTCCTTTATTTGAACTTCTACTCTTCTACTGTCTGCAAAATGCAGAAGTAATAAGCAACAACGGCAAAAAGAAATTCCCATTCACCTTATCAGGAGAATTCTTTGGAAATATCCCAATAATGTCAGTTAACCTAATATTAAAAAAAAAATGTTCACAAATTGTATAGGTAAATGCTTAACTTCCCTACACATGGTTTCAGTTTGGAATTTGATTCTCTTTTCTACTGCTCCTGTGTTAACCTAGGAGGATTTTGCACAAGCTAGGTAAATCACAAGGCTGAAAACTGGAGTAAATGAGAGAAGAGCTAGGTCCTACATTCATATGCTTTGACTACATAAGATTAACTGCTCATGGAAAGTGATCCCAAAAGAAATTCAAACAAGTTCTATTTGAAATTAGTTTTCAGACTCAAATGAATTCTGACAATTTAGTATTGCTTCAGCTCTCCTAGCAACTAAGYGATAGTGACATTTATATTAAAGTCACCTAATACTTCTCATTAAAATCTCTCAAATCTTAGATATCAGTGGCTTATATTTTTTGGCAAAACTTGCCACTCGTGTTAATATATCCTGCCTTTTATCAAGCTATTCTTTCTCCTCCCTGACACTCCAAAAAGTTTTGTTAATGATAAATAAGTCTCTTTCAAGTGTGAAATACAGAATACAYGGAAAGACTCAACATCTTTGAATATAATTTTTTTTTGTTTTATTAGGTAGGACTTTGGATACAAATGGTGGATTATTGAAGAAGCAGTCAGTGCCCTGTGAGAACATGAAATAGTATCTCATTTTCTTTGTAGTTCAGTTTGCTCCAAAATGAAAACAATAGGTTAATGGAACAGTCCCTTGGGTGAAAGAAATACTTCAAGCTAACATAGTAAAAAAAAAAACTTTCCTCCAATGTGAGAAGAGGTTTGCGATTTATATTATTTCCAAAGGTGAACTGCAGTCTACATGTTATTAAACATCTGCCTACCTGTAGTTCTCTTTTGTATTATGTGCATTAGGCAACTGGCATTTCCAGTCTTAAAGAACTGAGTTTTGTGTAGCCACTTTTGTACACAAATTATTTAGAAATGCAAATATTTCCCTCATGTCAACTGACATGCAAGATCAATGTAATTAATAATCTATTATCGCAAAATTGTTTAAAGCAGCTGGAACAGTAGCAAAGAAATAAACAGCTATTTATTTTTCAAATTAGTATGAAGTCATTCTGCTCAGCAATTCTAATAATAYGTTCTGCTACAAGTGCTATATTCCTATTCTATCTAAGAGGCTTTTCTGAAATGCCAGTGAAACTGGTATAATTTTTTCTTCTATTTTGTGTAGAAAATGTTTTTTTTTTTCCCAATTGTATTGTGCAAGATAAGAAAATAATTTGGAAGTAGGCTGAGAGTAAAATATCTTATTGTATTTTTCAGTGATTTTATTGATTTATATATCCCTATTAATGAACATTAGCTTATTCCTCTTGGTCATCCATTTCTTTATCAACTTTGCATGGTGATCCATCAGATCCATTGATCTTTATGTGTCATATGATGGCTGACTGAATATAAAAGCTTACAGTGGCAAATTTACTTAATAATTATAGCTGAGCCACTATGTACTGACTTCTGAGRGTGAGAGGACAAGGGGGTCGGACTACATGATCTCCAAAAGTCCCTTTCAACGCCAACCATTCTGTGATTCTGTGATACAAGTAATAGTTTGTTATGCTCATCCATCTCCACCACAGGCATCTTTCAAGAATCAAGATTTCTGCATTTTCTTGTCCATTCTCTGTTTCACAGGATTACTAGATTACAAATAATGTATGCCAGTTATGATGCTGGGACACTGAGGTGTTGCAGATACACAAAGCAGGCTATTTTGGTTTATTATAACAGACAAAATAAACTGCACAACTCTGTATGCTAAATCAGTGCTACAAAGAAAACATTTTGGGGGAGAAAACTGCATGAGGCTTATGAAAGAGTTCTCAAATCCTATGGTCCTGTTTCAACCACAATAACTTCCTCTCAGTACTTATAATTACAACAAATAGAGACTATGTTTCCTTATTCTATCCACATGTACCATTTTAATGTACCAAACAGTAAGCATTATAAGATGATTTGAGAATTATATGTGTATATTTTGCTTTATTAGTGTCCGCTTGTAAAATGCAAATGCATACTGGGAAATATAGCCTTGCAGACTTGCTCAAAGTCTTGAACAAATTTGAATGCAGTAAAATGCTATACATATAAAATATTAATAAGATATGTGATTTTTTTTTTTAAAGTGAAAGCAGAGGTTTGTGAATTTGGTAAGAAAGGAAATAACAGTTTATTTAATATTTTATGTACAGTCCGAGTCTGCTTCAATCAGGAAACTGAGACATATGGGTTAGGGTGAAAACCCTAGCAGTGAAGTCCTCTACCATTATGATTCCCAGTGAGATTTACATGTGCAGGCTTATTTTAAATGTGGAGCTATCATTCTTTAAAAAAAAAAAAAACAACAACAACAAAAAAAGGCATTTGGAAAGTATAACTGGAAGCCAAGGTATTATATTTTGATTGAAAAGTTGCTCCTTCATTTTAAGGTCTAAAAAGGACAATGCAATAATAAAAATTATCAGATGCTGTCTCCAGACTTCCTTTCTATCCTCAAAAAATGTACTGCTTTTTACACTGGATTATGAGAAATTATCCAGCATAGAACTGTTGCTTCCTACCTAAGTTTCTTTGATATTAATTCACCACTTATACTTCCACTTCAAAAGAAGCCAAAGTCACAGAATCTCACGGTGGCTGAGTTTGGAAGGCAGCCCTGGAAGTCATGTTATCCAACCTTCCTAGAGTCCAAGCAACCTACAGTTAGTTTGCCTGGACTGTGTCCAGATGGCTCTTGAACATATCTGAGGTGGGATTTTTTACCACCTCTCTGGGGAGCCGGTGCCCATGCTCAGTCACCTTCACAGTACAAAAAGCATTTCCTGATGTTCAGAGGGAACCGCCTGTGTTTCAGCACGAGCCCATTGTCTGTGTTCCTACCTCTTGAAAGAGCCCATTGTCTGTGTTCCTACCACTGAAAAGAGCCTGTCTCTGTTTTCTTTGCACCCTCCTTCAGGTATTGATCAGATTCCCCCCGAGCCGTCTTTTCTCCAGCCTTCTCCAGCTCTCTCAGCCTTTCCTCAGAGGAGAGACACTCAGTCCCTTATCATTTTTGTGGCATTTTGCTGGAATTTCTCCTGTATGTTCACATTTCTCTCGTACTGGGGTGTCRAGCACTGGACATAGCGCTCCAGGTGTGACTGCACTAGTGCTGAGGAGATGTAAAGGATCACCTGCTGGCAGTACTTTGTCTACTGCAGCCCAAGGTCCATAAGCCTTCTTTTTAACAAGGGCACATTGCTGGTGCACATTCAACTCAGTGTCCACCAGGATCCCCAGGGCCTTTTTTTGCTAAGCTCCTTTCCAGCTGGACAGCCCCCAGCACGTTCTGGTGCCTGGAGCTACACCTCCCCAGGTGCAGGACTCAGCATTTTTCCCTTTATGTGGTTTATTCTGGCCCCTTTCTCCAGCCTGTCAAGGTCCCTTGGGATGACTGCATGACCCTCTGGTGCATCAGTCACTCTTCACASTTTGGTGTCATATCAAACTTGCTGCAGGTTCACTCTGCCCTATCCTGGGCCCCTGCCCTGGGGTACATCACCAGTTATTGGCTCCTACTAGACTCTGTGCCACTGATGACCACCCTCTGGGCCTGGACAAACAAGCATTTTTCAATCCACCTCAGAATACAACTCTGATATGGATAAAATGTTATGATCAAGGCACTTACAATTCATAATTTTTGGAATAATTTATAATTTGTGCAAATTCAAAATTAGTAGTCATACCCATGTACTTATTTATGTATTTGCATAAATATTTTTCTGAATATTTGTCTGAAAATGGATATTAAAGTTTCAATTCCTCTCTTGTTTTTATTGATTTTACGACTCCCCAACTCCTCATTAACAGTGACACCTAATGAGGCACACATGTTAAAAGAGGATTAGGTCCTCAATATGGATAAATTTTTATTATGTAGAAACAAAGTATAAGAAAGTTGTTTAGTTGAAATTCTCTAATCTACACTTAACTATTTTGTATTGCAAAAATTCAACTTGTATATGTTGATTTTAATGTGATATTAATCTATACTCCTAGCTGCATACTGTTTTAACCTACAGTGAAAAGAAGTAGAATAACCTAATAAAACATTTTACTTAAAATGTTGAATCCCATAAGTTTTTAAGTTCCATTTCCAACATGCAGATTGTCAATGACATGACATTTGGTATGTCTTTTGAAATTTCTGAAGGAATTTAGAAATGTTAAAGAGATCATGAGGAAAAGAAAAAACATCACATTGGGCACAGCAGTCAGTGCTCTTGCCCATGGGTTGGAGAACACATTCTTTTTTGTTACTAACAGATGTCTGGCATAGCAGTAYCTGATCTTGATTATGACAACAAATTAAAGCCTATCTACTGCTTCCTGCAGTATTGTTCCTCAAATCTGTTCATCATAATTTCTTATTTGCATATTTTCTCCTCCTAATCTCCCTCCTACCTCTGGCTAGTTTTCAGTCTCCTCACTTCTATTTACCTACACACTTTTCCCTCCTTCTTCCTTTCTGGAACTCATCTACCTTGCTTCCCTCCCATGCTACACTGTCCCAAATCTTCACATTGAATTCTTCATGAAATTTATTTTTGTTTCTCATTATTCCTTTAGGCTGTCTTGCTGTGACTTTTAAGAACAATCCTTCTGGCTGTTGAATGTGAGGCAGCTAGGGAAGACAGCCTCTGTTCTTTTTTTCTTGGGAAAATCAGAATTTAACATGTTTACTCAACAAAACACACAGAAAAATACCATACTAAGAAAAGTGTTAATTTTGTTTTCTGTTTTTCACAACATGTTTTTCAAAATCTGTGTAGTCAATCAGTGAAAGAGTTAAATTCTGGATTGACAGAAGCATCTGTCAAAGATGAATAGGAGGTGTGAATGGAACAGCTACTTTTGTGATAAACAAAAATGTTTTCCCCAAGAATAATAAAATATGGTGATATGATCTGATACTGTATCACATTGCATTCATCTAGACAGTTTTCTCATGTGGCTGTCCCTCAGACAAAATGTCACAGCTGTTGAATTGAAGGAAAGCTGAATGCTGCAAAATGACCCATCTAAGCAATCTTTATAACCTTGGACATCTTCGAATATAAACAACAAATGCAATTGAGGCTTCAAGACACCTGTTCACCTCAATAATCTTAATTAATCAATAGCTAAAGATGAATATCCATTCCTTATATGTATTATCATCTATCATGTGTAAAATAAGTACTATAGCTGTGAATTGCTAAGCCTCTGTAAAACAAGTGCAAACCCCATATTTTAAATAGTTAAGCCAGTCAAATTTAGGAAAAGCATACCTAACATAAATAATTTCTCTTCCACATTCCAAAGCCCAAAGAAGGTGAAAGAACTTGAGGGGGAAAGGTCATCAATAGTTTGTTGTTTTACGGAATATGGACAATAATTTTTGTACTGCTCTCTAATCCCTTCCCTGAACAACATTTACAACATTTAGAATATTTTACCTGAAATGTAGAAACTGAGTATAAATAATCATAGTCTGATGATGTAAACTTGATAAGAGCAGTATTCAATTTAAACCAAAGTCTGCACAGTGTTATATATATGACAAACTCTTAGTCACTAACAACATGGTCAGGCCAGGCTATTGCTGTCATAGAACACAGAATTCCAAATAAAAGTAACTGAAATTTTAAATGTGGATTAATGATGTGGCCTATAAAATTCCAAATATTTTAATTAGGAGGACCATCTCTGAAGTTGGTTCTTCTCTTGAAGTTGTTGTTCAAAGAACAATTTATAACCATATTTCCCACCTGAACTGAGAATATTCCATAAATTAATCTCAAAATTAGGACCATAGTAAATAATCAATGCAGTAAATGGCCCATTTTCTGTGATAAAATTCCGAGAAAATATAGCATTTAGTAATTTTTGTTTCTGTAATGTTTCAAAACTTCATTTTTATGACATTTTTCTCAGACATTGAGTAGTCTGGGGACTTCTAATCCTTTCAGCTCTCGTAGCTCTTCAGATTAGAAAGACTATTATCTTTGCATTTTCTATTATACAAGATGTGTTTCTTGGCCCATAAATGCCTTCTCTTGTTCAGCATGTAATTTTTCTTCCCACTTCATTTTTATATTACTTATTTTCCTCCCCATTTGAAATATCTGTCCATAGTCCTACCAGCATTTCAGGTAATTTTTCTGTTATGTTCTTAATAATAGTCGAAAATGTCAACATCAGAAATCAAAGACTATTGTTTTTAGTATCAGTCTTGATCATCTTAATAATACGCATTGCTGCCAAGATGCCATTTCAGGATGAGAAAGTTCAAGTGGCAAGAGATAATGGGTTATGATTTAAGTGACCCCTCAGTTTAACAAGAATTTTATCAGATTATAACAGTCTTTTTCACGCTTGATTTTTCCTGTAATCAAAGTACCCTGAAGGAAACACCACGTTTTGTTCTGAACTAACAAAAGGATGATAAAAACAAGTCAGAGAAAAAGAAGCAGCACAAAGCAAACTTTGATGCATTATTTTTAGAGATCTCTGTTTCAGGTTTTCAGATAACTTCCATTCCTCTTGCTCAACTGTTTTGAAAAATGGAAATTCATGATTTGCACACTTTTTCTCCCATCTAGAACAGTCAGAGAACATTGTAGTTTGGCATGCTACCGAAACCACGCTCACCGGAGAAGGCTGGTGCTGCACAGCGGTAAGATAAAGGGATTCATGTATATGATAAAGGATATAATGTACTGCCATAAGTGTAAAAAATGATAAAAAATTAACTTTGGAGGAGGTAAGTAGTGCCACACATTACTGTGTTTCTAATGGGAAGACTGCACAAAGCTATCAGCATTTTAAAAGTATTTATCCTTAACGGATCATTGATTGATATGATGGATAAATTTCTGCTATGAGTACCCCTTGTGCCATCTCATTATGACTAATGGGGTTGCAATACTTTAAT
Organism: Parotia lawesii; assembly: GCA_003713295.1. Lineage (NCBI taxonomy): Eukaryota > Metazoa > Chordata > Aves > Passeriformes > Paradisaeidae > Parotia > Parotia lawesii. The sequence goes on along the minus strand of RAHM01000082.1, from coordinate 1,780,150 downwards.
CTAAATCCAAATTTGAGGCAGTATGAAAAGGAAGATTTCACTCTTTTTTTCATTTAACAAGATATCCTAACAATCTAATCTAGCTTCACTGGTTCCAGAGCATAGGTCTTGATTTTCACCAGTTTGGTAGATGAAATGAAGGAAATCTGAGTAACTGTCATTCTGTGCAAAGAACGCTTTTACACATAAATTGCTAAGGAAGTATGTTTCTCCAATGAGCATATCAACTCTGAAATAGGCATGAGAATAATTTGTGCAATTAAACAACTTATTACCTTAAAAAGTGTTTTTAAGTTTGGACAGTTATGAATATTGGTTGAACTTAATGATTTGTTTCAAACAAGTAAAAAGAAGACAAATTTCAGAGTAGCTGATATGCTTTGCTTAAAAATTGTGCGGCATGTTGAATCTAGCTTTTGAATGCAGAATCCTAGAATCACAGAATCAATCACAAGGGTTGGAAGGGACTTCTGGAGATCACCCAGTCCAAATCCCTGTCAAGGCAGGATCACCTACAGCAGGTTGCACAGGAATGTGTCCAGGTGGGTTTTGAACGTCTCCAGAGATGAAGATTCCGTAAGCCCCGTGGGCAGCCTGTTCAGTGCTCTGCCACCCTCAACATAAAGAAGTTCTTTCTCAAGTTGAGGTGARGCTTCTTGTGTTTTAGTTAATGGCCACTGCTCCTCGTCCTGTCACTGGGCAATGCCAAAAAGAGCCTGGCACCACCCTCTTGACACCCACCTTTGATATATTTATATGTATTGATGAGATCCCCTCTCACTCTTCTCTTCTCTAGACTAAACAGGCCCAGCTCCAGCAATCTCTCCTTGCAAGAGAGATGCTCCAGTCCCCTAACCACCTTTGTGACCCTTCTCTGGACCCTCTCCAGCAGCAACTTGTCTTTCTTATACTGAAGAGACCAGAATTGAACACAATACTCCAGATATACCCTAAGGGTGCTGAAATTTTTCACAAAATATAATGGAAATTGATATATACAACCGCCTCACCTTGGACAGCATCCAAAACACAGATCTTTGCATTTACTGAATGTTCCAGAAGCAAACCAGCTAATTTTGAGTGTAATGCTACTTTGACTGAGACAATGCTGGATTTTCACTGTATTGCCACTGATTAAAGCAAAATAAAACTTTATAAAAAAATCACCTATTGGAGAAGTTCTCTGAGAAGCTCCAGAAGCAAGATGCAATTGCATAAATAATTATGTATAAGTTGTCCATCTCTGTCCCCACATCTTGGGAGCACCATTTAGACATGAACTATTATATAGACAGTTACACCAAGCAACAAAATGGTTGATTTTGATCTTACTGTAGTAAGCCTGACCTGGAAATAAGTGACTGAAATAATTAAACTGGCAGAAATTTAAGTGTAGGCTTGGAGCGAATAACAGCCAGTTTTCCACAAATCAAGACAACATTTTATATTTGCTTATTGTAACAGAGAATCTTCTCAGAGGTATACATAAATCAAAAGGTAAGCATGATTCTCACAACATACAATATTGAAATTTGCTTATGTACAGTTCTAATTATCTCATTTCCCTTGAGGTCCATGTTACTAACAGTGTCTCTGAATTATATTTACAGCAGTAAATTGGAAGTTTATGTGAATAATAAGCAAGGTTTTCTATCACAGATTTTGAACTTCAGATGTAGCTCCCTTCTCTTAAGGGAAACAAAAAGAATGCAACAACGTGCCAGCTACTACCTATGGGGATTTGAGGAATCTGCTCAAGAGCCTGCTGAGTTCAATATGCTGACAAATTACCTGGAAGGAGTGAATAAAATGAACATGTCTCTTGCAAAGGATTTTAATTTTTATTATTTAGGGTATTCAAGTCTAAAGTGGACTGAAGATTATCTCATGATACTGAGTGGCAAAATGAGCAGACCAAAATCATTGTTAAGAAGTGCACTTGAATAAATGTATTCTAAGTAGATCTATGTGTTCTCAGTTATTGTGCTGTTGTCAGATCTCTGAGAACATCAGCTCAGTGTTGCATGGCAATCAAAATGGCAAATAGATTATGAGAAGTTATTAAAAAATGAAAAGAGAAATAGAAAATATCACACTGCTCTGGCATAAATGCACAGTACACCATTTCCTTTAATGTTGTATGTGATCTTTAAGAAGATATAYCAAAACATGAAAGGGGATTGAAAAAGGAAATATACAGAATCACAGCTACTGTGAAAATTCTGAAGCCCTTTTCAACATGGAAAACAGGAATGCTAAGGCATCAAGAATAGTATAGCAAATATGGCTTGTACATTCATATAAGACTGAATCTAAAAGATAAAAGGTATCTATTTACTTCCAGGAATTGGGCTGGATGATCTTGGATCCTTTACAAATCAGGCTATTCTATTCTATTCTATTCTATTCTATTCTATTCTATTCTAGTCCTTTCTTGTCCTGTCCTATACTCAAAATTAATATATAAGAGGGTTGGATTTTTTGTTTTTCTTTAACGTTGCCACATAAATAGAAAATCAGAATTTCTGATAGGAATCTAGACCCTAGTGTTGCAAAATTACTGTTTGTTCTATTTAAGGTAGCCCTTATTTTCCTCCATTAAGTGGGTTGGAAATAATGGAAGTTACCATATACAGAAAGAAGAAATTCAGAGCAGGAAAGAATAATATTAGTCATGGAAGAGAACATGGTACATTTTGGGGATGAAAAAGGAAAGAAAAGACAATATGGTTTAGTGGGAAGGGAAGAGAAGAAAATATACATTAATGTAGATACAATCATAAGGAAAGTTAAAGATGTGAGTTGAGCCAGAAAGTTTTAAAAATTGAGAAAGTAAGCCATGAGATTGAYAAACAATCCAATTAGTGTAGAAAACAATTTCAGTTCTTATCAGAGTATCTAGAAACTATATTAAAATTTAGGCAAAGAAATGTGTACAGTGTTTGCTTAATTTTTTTTTTTAATCTGTGTGTCTCAAGCACAAGATAGTCCATAGGAATTCATACCAATAATAATAAAACTCCAAGCACAGTCTGGAGGACTCAACTCCAACAGTGATTCCAACAGCTATGGAATGTTGCAAACTCAGTGACAACATCCAAGCTCTTGGATACAGAGGATCCACACCTAAAAAATATGTCTACTGACATGAAACATCCTGTTTCAAGAGACCTATGAGCTCCATATATACTAATCCCAAAGGACTGACAGACATGGCAATTCTATTTGGGTATAAAACGACAACTCAGATCTCCACATCTCTCTGAATAAGTAAAGCCTAAACTTAACTAGCAAAACAAAGCCCAAAGAAGTTTGCATGCAGTCTATTATGTCAACTGAAAGAAGTTCTGTTATTTAAGTTATACAGCTCCATTATCCAATATCATAGGTATCCAATTTCATTAATTGTATTTATGCTAAACGGAAGTATTATGTATATTATTCAGCTCCATTTCTATTGCATTGCTTCCTAAAAAACCAAAAACTGACCAAAAAACCCCATCCACTCTACTGATATTAGAGGAAGAAAGAGCAAATATGTCATCTGTTTTCCTCAGACACACACTTTTAACCCAATTTGCCTAGTTTCTAAATGGCAAGCATTGATCTATATACTATTACAAACTGTGACCTCACCCATGTTTCAGCCCACTGGCTTACAATGAGCAAACCAAGTAATTGAATGCAATCTCAGTGGCAAAACAGCATGAAGAACATTAGAAAAGCTGACCCCTTCTCTCCACTCTCACCTCAGCAGTCTATAAAATTTATAGAAAAGCTCATCAGCTTCTGCATTGCATTCCTCAAGGAGCACAAGGGTTGCTGAACTCTGTCTGTAGCCACTTGATGAATTCTGCAGTACTCTCCATGCGAGTTCCTCTCCTCTGTCCTACTTGCTGAAGCTTGCAACAAACCTTACCCTGCAGGGGTTTATGATGCTATTGAACCACTGTTGTGTAGTGGAGCATTTTGAAGATCTGAAATGCAGCCTTAAAAATAAAAACCCAAATAAAAAGTCCCTTGGTTCTGGAAGATTAGAAAAATTTAAGCTGAATTGACTTTTCATGGTGTTTATGGAACGCAGGCAGACATACAATAAAAGTTTCATCTAGTTAACATGGGAAGAAAAGCTTGAAGGAACTCCATTTTTCTAAAGAACAAACAAATGTTAGCCAACCTATTTATTAATATTTCTTTGTACCTGCTGTGAACAATGTTCCCATGCACATCTCTGTAACATTATCTAAGTTCTATTGTGATATTCCAGAGACTATATACGCTGTTGAGCTACAGGCACCGTAATTTAAAAGCAAGTGATACTAAGTAAAATACTTGTATAGAGTCAACATTTTCTGAGAATGAAGAATTAAAAGGGGAAAAGTCAGAAATCTTTAGGAAGGACCTGCTCTTCTGACAGATTTTTTTTTTGTTGTTCTCACCAGCTTATAAGGATTCYCAAATTGTGTCTTCAGTGGGTGAGTACAGAAAGTCAAGGAGAAAAAGGGTCTTCCTTTTCCTTTTTTTTTCAWCCCCGCAGCCATAATAGCAGCTTTTCTTAGCTTCACTGGGAATGATGCACATATATATCCATGGAGAAATATAATGTACTCTGCTTTTTCCACCCCTCTATTTTATTTTCCCTTGTCAGATTCGTATTCTAACACTCTTAAATCACTGCCACTAAACACACACTCATAAGCATTGCCACCAGACCCTTCTCCTGCCCAGACTTGGAGCAGGATCAGGAGCTACTAGTATTTTCATATGGCAGAAAGTCACATCTAATTAGGTAGTCATTGTTGACTGCCCAGCAAACCCCTCTGGTCAAGTGCTCTGGCCTGTGCCTTAACTACAAATAGGTTGGGAGAGGGTAGCTTGGTAAACAGTATGTGAGAATCTGATATTCATGAAAGACTGTATTTTCCTGTTTTCTCTGCTTGTAGTTGTCTGTATTTCTTTGAGAATCAGCCAGGTAGGATGACCTGGTAATTAGTGTGAGAGACAAAGGCTAATTGCTCAATTATCCTTAGGAGGACAGCTGGGAATCTTAGTGTCCAGAGCCAATTGGAACCAGTTTGTGTTTAAGAACAGATTCCAGGCTATTATGCTGCATAAATGCTCTTCCCTGGAAAAAAGTTCCTTGAAGTTACCACAAAATCCATTTCTTTAAAACACAAAATGAAAAAACCCAAACACTAAAACACTCACAAAACTAAAACAACTGCATTTTGTATAGTTACGGTGGGTTGATGCTGGCTGGACGCCAGGTGCCTACCAAGGCCACTCCATCACTCAACTCCTAAACTGGGCAGGGAAGGAAAAATATAACAAAAGGCTTGCAGGTTGATATAAGGGTAGGAAGGAAGAGATCACTCACCAGTTACCATCAAGGGCAAAACATACTCAGCTTGGGGGAAAAATAATTTAATTTATTATCAGTCAAGTCAGTAATGAATTCCTACTCATACTCTTCCCCTCTGCAGCATGGGGTCACTTCCACAGGAGATAGTCCGCCACAACCCTTTCCAACATGAGTCCTCCCCACAGGCAGCAGTTCTTCATGAACTGCTCCAGCATGAGTCCTTCCACAGGGGGCAGTCCTTCAAGAGCAGACTGGGTCCCCCATAGGATCACAGATGATGCCAGCAAACCTGCTTCAGTGTGGGCTCCTCTCTCTACAGTGCCACAGGACATGCCACGAGCCTGCTCCACCACAGGCCTACCAAGAAGTCACAGCCTCCTTTGGTCATCCGCCTGCCCTGGCGCGGGGTCCTCCAGTGGCTTTAGGGGATCTGTCCTCTGGTGTCGGAGCATCTCCTCTCCCTCTTCCTACACTGACCTTCGTGTCTACAGGGCTGTTTCTCTCAGATTCTTCCTCCTCCCACTGTTGTTCCACAGAAGGTTGATTTCTTTCCTTTCCTCTTCCCAAATCTGTTATCCCAAAGGTGATACCACTGTCACTGACAGGCTCAGCTGTGGCCTGTGGCAGATCTGTCTTGGAGCTGGCTGGCATTAGTTTTGTCAGACAAGAGGAAAGCTTCTGGCAACTTCTCACCGAAGCTGCCTCTGTAGTCCCACTGCTACCAAAACTTTGCCATGCAAACCCAATAGACCATCCTACATATTATGTTATTAAACTACTCCTTTAGCTATTGAACAAAAATTCCACTTTTAAGAAATTCAGAATGCATCTACATCAATGTTTTCATAATAATTAAGAGGTTGCTTTTGAAATGAATGTTCTGATTTTTCCGCTTTGTAGCACTTTGTGAATCACCCTGAGAACACGCAGACAGGATGTGTTTCAGATTAAATGAAATTGAAAGATGAACTACGGAATTGCGCTTAATACCCTCCAACTGCTATGGGGCAATCAAATCCAAGGCCAGGCTGGAGACACTGTGAAATAAAAACTATATAAATGTGCATACTGTGAATACTAGGTCCTCAGCACCAATTGTTTTGCTGCACAAATCTACTTGTACTTGTAGGATCAAATACTGTTGCAATTTGCCATGTATACATAAAATCAGATGCACTGAATTGGTTTCCTGTTCTAAATTGTCTTCTAGAGTAATCTTTTATTCCTRTTGAGATTAGATACCACAAAGGGAGATAAATCTTAGTAGGCTAAAATAAACCTCTACTAATATCCCTATTGTTTTTTATTCTTAAAAATAAACTTCTATGTTTTGGAGAGTTTTCTCTGTTTTCATAGTGATTTTCATCACCAAATTTTCTAATGTTGTTAAKTATACATTAATGCATTTTTAAATTGATACAGTGTTCACATGTATAGATTTTAGGTCCATGTATTTTATATATGCATTGCAGCAGACTTGCCAAGGTTATTTTAGACTTTGAAGCTCTTTTTAATGACTTTCATCAAGAAATTCAGGCACATATTTTTCTGGTGAGAATGTGAGAGATGCACATGGTAAAAGCTGGATGCTAGAAGCTCAGTAGTAGAGGCCTAAGATATTAATTTTTAGTGATAAGTTTAATATATATATATATATATTTGCTAGCCTACTCTACAGTTTTTAATCGGGTCTGCAAGAACACACTACTAAATTTTATTAGATAGTTATTTTTTACATTGCCTGCAGGAAATCTTTATGAAATATTACAATAAAAACATGTTTCTTCAAGAAGCAGTAATGTAATAAAATGCATCACTAGTTTTGATTGCATTGATAGCTTGTAGGAAGAAAAGTCCCTTTAGGGAGATGTGCTTTGTGTTCATAAGGAAGAGGAAAGACTATTTTGCAGTGCATTAAAACCATGGGAACCATTAGGTTTGTATAATAAAAATCTTGTAAACACTGATAGTTTTATGGTTAGTTTTCTCAACAGCTGTTTTATATAAGAACCTGTGGATACTTCAAGTCATAACACTTTTCAAAAGGGCCATATTAGCCATTTGTTAACTCAACCTATATTTTCATTCCCCTAACTTGCATAATCATGAATAGTGTTCCAATTTAAATCAATTGTAATAAAAAATTATTTTCAATTTTGTGTAATAAGAAACACTTTTGGAGGGTCCATTGACTTYAGAGTGTGTATATTGTTTTCTAGTGAGGATACAAAACCAAAGAGCTCTTCTTATAGAACCAGAATGTGAAAAAAAACTTTAAACTAGCAGAGAGAAATTCAGTGTCACCTGAAAGAAGGAGATACACATGATTGCTCAAGACAGTGGGACAGATTAAATGCAGTTGGATRCAGGTAAAACAAATTGAGTCATAGTTGTATTTAAAGTGCCCATCTGCTGTAAGTCCTGTAAATATATGGACTCAAGTTGAAGGACAGCATTCAGTGTATCCGGAAATAGTTGCCTGATTTAGTTAGAAGGCCAAAGGCATCTTTGTCACTCATAACAGCGTGATGGGTTTAAATGTTTTAGAGGGATGGGACAACTGTATTGGAAAGAAGACAGAAATGCATGAAAAACTTCCAAAAAAATCTAACTCAATGGTTTTAGTTAATCCACTCAAGGGTAAAACTCCACAGTGGGACTGCAAGGGCATAGCTGGAGGAATGTTTACATATTCATATATTTGAATAATTATTGACAATTTTATGGGTTTTATTATTTTCTTCCTTTTGCCCATAGAATGAAACTTAAAAGTAAAGCCTTTAAAGAAGAAAAATCCTGCCTCTTCTTCTATAGAAGACGGATCAGCATTAATTAAATGGAACACAGGGGACTGAGGTTTCTCTGTAGAAAAGAACTGCAATTTTGGGCCATGCTAAMACCCACTGACCAACAAATGTATTTGAGTTCTGTAGTAATAAACATATTTCCTTCCCTAACTTTTCCCATGGTAAACATTCATATAGTTCAACTTTTTGAAATCATTACACATAGACTTTGCTTGGTCCTTGTGCCTTGACTAGGTACAAAGAAACCGTCTCATCTCTCTACTATGTGCAACATTATGATAATTTTCCTTAAAAAAACCCAAACAAACAAAAAGCAAACAAACAAAAAAACCCCCAAAAAACCCAAATAAAAACAAAACACAAAACCTAAAATACCAATAATTGAAAACAAAGAGAAAATAGAGGTGTTTGTATGATGACCACAAAGTTGTCCAAGAGAAAAAACAGGTTCAATTGCTGAGGATGTTTTACGAAGAGCATTTGGAAAACTTGTTTAATATCTAGCAGCTAATCCCATTGGTGTTTGCTCAAACTCTAAAGGTTGTGGTAGCCAAGTCCTGATGCACCACATTTCACCTCTTATTTTTTTTTTTTTTAAATCTACCACCTTAAAAAAAAAAAAAAAAAAAAAAAAATTCTTGCCCTGCTCTTTAAAAATCCATTGAAAAATCCAAAAGGCGAAGGAAGCTCCTACACAATGTTTAAAAGAATGGGCAGAATGATGAGGGAGCTGTATCAAAATATTTCAAACTTTGTTAATTTAGGTAAACTAAGGTTTTTCTTTGGAATCCTATTAAAAAAATGAAATGAAAACATTTCCATGAGAAGGGCAGTAAATTAAATTTTGAGTAAAAGGCCTGTGCTTACAGACTTGATGCTGAATGACAGCATAGGAAAATCCCTGTTGCAAAAGAAGCTTTCTGGAGATTGAGCCTCTTCTCCTAGGCGCTGAGAAAACCATTATTCCTTAATATCTCAGCTATTAATACGATCAGTTAATGCCCTTAGCCCAATGAAAGTTTTTGAATGCCCCTAGAGGGAGTATTCACTCAAGTTTTACACTCAAGCTAGAGGAACACATGGAATTTCCCTCAGAAGGTGTTCAAAAGCACCAGCTTTTTCAGGTAATTCAGTGCCCTAGGAGAAAACCCAATTTTCACCAGAAACTAAGACTGCAGGTGTAAGTTGACTGTTTAACAAACATGAACCCAGATGCACTTGAGTAATGAATTTTGCCTGAAAAATTAACAGTAATACATATTCTTATGGCTTTGATTTTACTGTAGTAAGTAAAAATGATTTAAAATGTGTGAGATCATTAATTTTAAAACCTCAGTTTAATTACAGCTACCTTCCTTTTTCCCCCTCTTTTAACTCACCTCCTCATTTTTATAAGTCTTTACTAATTTCCTCTCATTCAGGAATAAATGTTATTTTTCACCACATTCTCATTTAAAACCTTAAATTCTAATGCTGCTAAAAGGAGACTTCATGAAGCAAGCCCTAAATAAAACATTCACTCTATTTGCTGGTGTTTCAAGCATTAAATTAATATTCTCAAAGTTCATTCATTAAGGCCCTAACTTGTAATTAGGATTCAGGCCATGCTTCTGATTAGACGGGAAAAAGAAATCAGCCCACAGAGAAAGGCAGCTTTTCATTTGAATCCAATCAGGGAGAGCAAACACACTCCAAAAAGGGTTTCTGTGGTATATAGATATAATTATCATGAAGGAAAAGGGAAAAACAACTCAGAACCTTAATGAACGTGAAAGAGGGTGTTTTAGCCTTGAGAACTCCCTGCAGCAATGTTACTCTTCTTAGTGTCAATCCTATTGACCAAAACTTGGCAATAGACGACAAGAAAGTTTCCTCATAATTAATCTAGTGTGCTTCATTATATTCTAAAATGTCTGAGCTGATTTATTACATCTGGTAGATTCATGCAAATGAAAGGCAAGATAGTATTTGGTACTAACATGCAAGCAAGCAAAAATATCATGGCAGCCGTATTAGAAACCAAACCAAACCACACCAATCCCACTTTGAGGTACTATAGCGATGAAATACACCATTAGAATGGCAGCCACTAGCACCCTTGGAGGTAAGATCACAAAATATTTCCAATATACAGCATGGAAAAATGAAAATTTGTATTTGCTAAAGGGAATGCATTTAAACTAAATTATGTATGAATAGGCAGACTCCTGTTCTTAGTTAACAGAGTTCTCTTAGTTCTTTGAACTCTCCTGATATCTGATGGTTGAGGAAGTGTTTTTATAAATCAGATCACTTAATAATAGATAGTTTTAGGGATCTAATTTTAGACTTCTGGAATTCTTATTTGGAATATAATAGTGAAGATTGCTTAGCTGCTGTTAGCTTAGGAACTGCTCTTTATCAATATATTTTGCCAATAAACAGCAAAACAGTTAGTTTTGGCAGAAGAAGGTGATGTGTAAAACTAAATCATTGCAGTAGTGACCAAATAGCCATGCCTTGCTTAACAGATTTTAAAATAGATATTGGCAGTTTCTCTTAGCTAGTTGGTTCACTGGCTGAAGTAGTAATTTTTATGTATTGTATATTGAAAACATAAATGAATACCATAGATCCTGTGCAACAATCAGTTTTCCCAGCCATGTTGCCCTTAGGGATTCGCCTCTCCTGCTTTTCTACACACATTCTCCTTTAAATCCACCCACCACCCTGCTCAGTAGGACTGTAGACATTCAACTGATAAGGATATTATCCTTTCTGAGAAAAGCCCACAGTAGGGCTAAAATGAAAGTAATTTATCTCAACGCCACATCTACTTTTAGACCTACAGGCAATTCTAGTGAATTATTACTGCTTAATACTAAAACAAAACCAGGAATGCCAATTCTAATATTTGCAAACAGCAAGTATTTAGTTAATATAGGCATGTAAAGGTAATAAAGGTATTTAGTTAATATATTTTTTCCCAGAGCTTCCCATACATATTCATGAATAATTTTGTTGTGTTTATAAAGCTAAATTTTCAGAAGTTAAGGTTACGAAGTAGGTGTTTAAAATATTTAGCCAACACTAAGGTATTTCTAGTTCTGGACCAATGCCTGTATTAGGAGCATTTGGACCACTAAATAAGCTTTTGTCATTACTGATAAAGGCCACAGAATTACTGTTGAACTCACTGTTGAGCATCTTATCACTTGTCTAAGGTTTCCACTGCCTGAATTGGTCTTAACTTTTTCTAACAGTCACCTAAAAGTAGTAATATAACTATTGTCTAACCTGTTTTAGCACAAGGAGATTGAAAAAATGAAAACCTTGCTGGAGTTGGTGGGAATTTACAATCAGTGTGTTTGAAAACCAGTGTGGACAGAAGAAAAGTGGTAAGACTATTTGGTCCAATATTTAGTATAATTTAGAACATAGGTAACATAAAAAAGACAACATTAGCATAACATTCTGAACTGACCTATCAATTACGGTCTCACACTATGGTTGCATGGCATGACCCTGGGTCCTTTTCAAAAGCATCCAAAGGAATTCTGAAAGCCAAAGTATGTATATTTAATCTGCTGAAATGTATAATATTCTTTCAGATCTGTATGCAAAGCAAATATACTATAGAGGGGGAAAAAAGTAATAATAAAACTGGCTGGAAGTGTTGAATTCACAATTTGAGAATGGGAAGAAGAAAGGAGAGGGAAAGACAATACAGAAAACAAATAATTGATGGGAAAGAAATGAGAGACAGATAATTTTTCATTTACAACAGAACAGATTTTATGCAAAATTAACCATTTAAAAGTGGGAGAATAATTATCCCTTTGAAAAGGTTAAGCTCAATAAAAGCAGCCGATAAACTGATGCTTTTTTATAATACAGAAACTGATAGCCCTAGCCTACTTGAGTGTGCTGGTTTCCTCTGGAATAGTCAATTTTCTTCACAGTAGCTAGTACAGTTGTCTTGAATTTGTTCTGTAAACAGTGTTGATAACACAGGGATGTTTTTTTACCTACTGCTGAGCAGGGCTTACACAGAGCCAAGGTCTTCTGTACCTCACTCCAACCCACCAGCCAGCAGGCTGGGGTGCATAAGGAGCTGGGGAGGGGACACAGCTGGGATGGATGCTCCCAACTGATTCAAGAGATATCCAACACCCTGTGACATCATGTGCAGCACATAAAGCTGGGAAGAGGACTAGAGGGATGTTTGGAGCAATGATTTCCCAAATCAACATTCCGTGTGATAGGACCCATCTTTCCTGGGGATGGCTGAACACCTGCCCGGCAGTTGGAAGTGTCAAGTGAATTCCTGGTTTTGCTTTACTTGTGGGCATGACTTCTGCTTTGAAGTCACTATTAAATTGTCTTTATCTCAACCCGTAAACTTTCTCATTTCTGCTCTTTTGCCTCTGTCCACCTCTCACCGCTACAGAGTGAGTGAGAGTCTGCATGAGGTTTAGTTGCTGGCTGAGGTTAAACCACAACACTGTGAGAGAAAATGCACTTAGAAAAGTTTTATCTTTGAAACTAAAATTTTGAGTTTGGGGAATCAAATGCTAAAAAACCTTAGGATGAAAACAAAGTTACTTGAGAAATTATTTAGAATTTAAATTTTCAAATGTATCTGAAGTCTATGTAACAGCAACTTCTGTTCAGGCTAGACATACTGTTGTGAAAACTAAGTAGAAACAGAAACAACTTGAAGATTATCAAAGTATGCAATGAATAAAAACAGTGATATTATGGACCGTAGTAAAATGGGACCTTGGTATAAATTGAACAGTATTATTCTTGTATCTCTATACTGGAATCATAGACACACCAGAGATATGGTCTATTTAGGAATTTCAATATGGAACCATTATTTGACCATAAAAGAAAAGGGGTTTGTCTGTTCTATACTGGTTTTTTTTGTTTGTTTTTTTTTTTTTTTTTAATGTGTTTAGAAGTGAAATATTTCTAAAACCTTGACATTTGTGTGTGAAAGCTTAGGTAGTTTTGGTTTCTACCACTGTTAACATTCAAACATTTTCAGAAAAAAAAAAGGAAAAAATTAAAAGCTGAGTTTGTAAGTTACCTCTCTTGGAAGAAACTCAGGTAGATAACTAATTGGTTTATCAATTAATATATAGTACTCATTCCCTGAGTACTTTTTTTTTTTCCTAAAAAGACTACATTTGTTAATAATTTCTTCAAGGTTTCACATTTGTGACTGATACCTCACAGAACTAGAACATTTGCCATATAAGAACATATTCCTTTTTGGAAGCTACCATGATAAAATCATGAAGACATCTCCTAAAGGAGTTTCACTGGTCCTCTGAGTGCACATACAATTCTTTGAGAGACAAGGTTACTAACAAACTAGAAAAAAAAGTTTAATAATTTGAGGTGATCAAGAGTTGAGTCCCAAATTTTTCTAAATGATGGCTGGTAGAAGGATATGTTTTAGCAATTTAAAATCATAGAAGAATATAAGTAGCAAAGAGAAATTATTTAAAGGGAAAATGAAGAATGAGAAATGGAAAGCAATTTCAAAAGCAGAAGGTGATTAATAATTTCAGAAATCCCTTCTGTCCCAGCACCTCTTAAACATCTGTGTGATGAAGCGAAGAAGCCATGGCTTGTGATATTTATAACACCAGAAAATAGTCTAAGTAGTACAGCATTGGATTAGTGGGGCAAATTAGACAGAGAGAAGCAGAATTCCAGAGACTAAAAATAGAACTGTTCTGTTATTAATTTCTCAATTTTATTCCCAGATTAGTTCTACTCAAAGTAATATAGAAGCTGAACAATGCACTTTTGCTAATTAAAAATACCCCAAACAAACAAATAACAGATTTTTTTTTTTTTACTGTAACAAGACAAACTAGAACACAGAAATACTTTAGAACAGCACTCTGTATTCTGTGAGAGAGAGGGGACACATAGGTAGGATGAAATTCATATCTCCAGGAATTATTGAAGCCCTGAYGTCTCTTTAGATTGACAGAGGTGCCTGAATCCTTAATAATGATTATAAGTTACAATCTTACCATCATAAGTTTCACCTGAGCCACTGCTATGGGTGGAGCTGAGAAGCACTGTATTTTAGTCTGAGTATCCATGCCCACAAAAATGATAATTTTAAATTGTGTTCATGACAGAGACATTTTTAATGAAGTAATCCAGATATACATTTTTAAAAATCTCAATGGAAAAAATTCTTTTCTTTCTTGAGGAGGAAAATAATTACATGAAGAGTATCTTAGAGAAGGAACCTGTACATGTCAGACCTAGAATGCATGTCTGTGCAGAGACCCAGCTAAGCAGAACACTACTGAAAAAAAGCCTGGAGCTATGCAAAATTCATCCACCAGAATAATCAGGAACAGAAAAACAAGCAAACAAAAAAAGCCCAATAGTGGAATGACCTGAAAGTGAGAAAATGAAAACCTTGAGTCATTTATGTATGAAAGCTTGGTATGTTGTTTCTTTTATTGAAGTTCTCAGCTGCCTCCTATAGACACACTTTGATATAGTAATACCTTTTAGCATTTCTTTAACCTTTCCAGCAATCTCCGCTTTCACTGTCTTATCCCTTTATTTCAGCTGGGCATTCTGAGGACTTTGATAAAAGGTTTTTTCCGTTTTGTTTTGAAAACAAGGCTCTTTTTGGCCCTAAACATGTATTTGATCAGGCTGATCCTGTCAGTGCAAATTTAGCGTTCCAGAAAGAAAACATGTTGCAATTATTTACAGAATACATTTAGCAGTTATGTTTGGAGTTCACAGCTTTAGTGGTTAGAACAAGGAACAATAATAATAATAATAAAAAAAAGAACAAACAATTTGTTTTCAGATGTATGACTGTTAAATGTGTTTAAGGGCATTATATATGCAGCCTTCACAAAGGTTGTACCAGCAAGCTTTTGCTCTTTAGTCCTTGTAGACAAACTAGAAACTGGGAATAAATGTAGAAGAGGTTGAAAGGCAGACTTTGACAGCAGAGTAAAAGGAAGAATTCACAGTCCCTGAGTCCTTATGAGCATTTTGAAGTGCATCCTTTCCTATTTCATTCCCTCTTCCAACAGTAGGACAGCACAGGTTCTCTGCAATCATAGATATGCATGAAGTTGTAATTGTGGCAGCTACTGGCTAAGGAGTTTAAATAATTCATATTGGTAACCCTTAGAAATGCACCATACATAGGACCATAGTTTCTCTAAGGGCTTATAACACAAAGTGATAGGAGTATGAAGGGGTGTAGGGAGAAGTTTAAAATTTTTGGGTGGTTTTAGAGTTTTGAAAAAATGCTATTTAGCATCCTGATACTGCTGAAGGTTACCTGACATAGAATAAATTTTTACCTAGGAAATATCACTAGCATGATACTTTTTTCTATGTAGTTAAAACCTAAAGTAAAAAAGATCATCAATAACTGAACTTACAATATAACACTTCTTGGTATAGCAGGATTGACTCCTATATTGTACTCTTCATAACCAGCTGTTCAGAGCACTCAATAGCCAGCTGTTCAGAGCATTCAAATGCCCTTCATATCTTATCTCACTGGGATGCTCTCTTCATGTCTTTAAATCACATTATACATGATTTTTCATTTAGTGAAATTGATCAACTTGGAACAAAATTGTATGAGACTCAGCAAACTGAGATGTCTTAAAATTACACGTCAAGTCCATAAATCTGAATGTTGTAGCCTCTTCTCCCTCCTCTGCTTTTTCATATGCAAAAACACAGGTCTGTCCACAAGTGCAGTTGAAATGCTAGTGATGAACACCTGTAGTGTGCTGCCAGAGAAAAGCACCAAAAATTATCTTCCTTTTCTACCTCAAATTTCCACCTTAAATAGCCTTTCTTAAAGGCACTGCTGAAGCCTAGCACCAAACAAAATGAAACCAAACCAAATCATAACAACAACACAACCAAAAGGAAGATTGTTTTTCTTCCTTGCCTGGTTTCAGCTAGGATTGAGTCAATTTTCTTCCTAGCAGGTAATACAGTGCTGTGTTTCGGAGTTAGCATGAGAACAGTGCTGGCAACACACTGAGGCTTTAGTTGTTACTGAGCAGTGCTTACACGAAATCACACTTTTCAGTTTCTCATCCTGCCCTGGCAGTGAGTGGGCGTTCAGTGCGTTAGGAGGTGGGAGGGGACACAGCTGGGACAGCTGACTCCATTTGATCAAAAGGATATTCCACGCCATATGACACGCTCAGCATATCAACTAAGAGGAAAGGTAGCCAGTGGGGAGCAGTGCTTGGGAACAGGCTGGGTATTGGTCAATTTGTAATGAAAAATTGTTTTTCATTTGCATAATTTGTCTTTCTTGGGTTTTCATTTATTATTATTGTTGTTGTTATTATTATTTTACTGTTCTTAGCTCATGAGTCTTCTTAATTTTAGCCTTCACATTCTTTCCTCCATCCCACTGTCTGCGTGGCTTAGGTGCTGGGTGAGGCTAAACCATCACTTACTTTCCTTTAATCTTCTTTTGCCTTCCAATTCTTGGGCAAATTTAGTTGTTATTTTCACTTGTGGAAGCCTTTATTTCAAACAACTAATTTGCTTTTAGGCTTTATACTTAATTTACTTCTCTATCATTTTTTGTTTCGCACTCTTAGTCAAACATTTGTAGAGTAGAGATTAAAAGAGAAAAGAATAAACACTTTTGGGGTGAAAAGAAGATATATAATAATTCCTGTTACACCCTCAAAGCATCAAACAGCCATTGCATGAAGGGACTTAAAAAAGAGCATGTTAGATTTCAAAGAATGTGTACATTTTTCAGAAAAAAAAGAAGCTGGAAAGATTGAGTGTGGATAAAACTTAACTGATAGTCTATGTTATAAGGAAAACAATTAGGCAGTAGAGACTAGTGAGAAAGTATGTATTAATTAATATTATTTAAAAGTTTTTACTCTTGAATTTCATCCCTTTCAGATGCAAGAGTTAAAAAAATCTTAACGACCCTATTTTTCTAGGGATAATTTGATTGATCATTCTTTTGCTAAACAAGATGTAATCCATCCATAATAGGGAAAATTGTGTTGCAGTGCACATCTATATTTCATGGGTTAAAAAAAAAAAAAAAAAGAGACCCTATGTTGAAATAACACAAGACTCAAAGGTTAGCAATGATTTGGTATGTCATAATTTGACCCTTTTGTTACTGTAATACAAATTTTGTTTATTGGATCTAGTTTTGTGCCATCTGCAAACTTGCTGAGGGTTCACTGAGTGCTGTCATCCATGAGGTCACCAGTGAAGACACTAAACACTACTGGCCCTTGCATCCTTGAGTACAGCACCAGTTACTGGCCTCCAGCTGAACTTTGTGCTGCTGATCACAGCACTTTGAGTTCAACAGCTCTTCAGTTTCCCTTACTCATACTTGATCTGCTTTTCTATAAAGATGTTATGACAGACAGTGTTGAAAGCCTTGCTGAACTCAAGATAAACAATATCCACTGCTTTTCTCTCATCCATTCACCTTTTCTACTTCCTAGATGCTGCACAAACCACTATTTCCTTCCTGGAGTTCATTTCCTTGACAGAACAGTTTCTACCAGCACACACTTCCCATGGGAGAGGAGTCTCCCTACCTCAGGCCAGACCCAGCAAGGGGCACCAGGCAACCCCACAGCCCCAGATGTGTGTGTTCCCTCAGGACCTCACACTGGGTGGAGGCCTCTGATGGGCCAGGGGCTGTTTCTTCAGGGCTGTTACTGGGGACCATGCACTGTGGCATGTCACTGCTGCTGTCCAGCCCGTGGTCACTACCCCTGGCTGAGCTTCTGCCCCTTTCTGAGCTGACTGTGTGTGTTGGCTGCCTCTGACAGCTGCACCCCGAGCATGGCAGAAACAGATCATTGCCACTGTACTCGGACACTGCAATAGCAGGACTCTGGGTGAGACACCCTTCCCAGAGCTCCTTGGCATTAAATCACACCCCTGCTGCAGGGGAGGTGCCGTTCTGTTCCTTGGCTCACGGGGGTCGAATACTCCTTCCCACTGTATTTCTGAAGACAAGACAAACCTGAATACAACAAGCTTTCATATTCACAAGAGTCCTATGCCTTAAGTAGAAGCTGCAGCATGTTCAGAAGTTAAGTAAAATACTCAGAAGCCACGTTTTACGTAAAGCTGAAAATAAATATTTACCTTGAGTAGAAGGAAATTGAGTAGAGTGAGTTACTCATAGAACTCTACACAAAAGAGTTCTTTTGCACTGTATAAGATTCTGAACCTACCTTTTGATTCAATAACAATTTATTTCTCTTGGGGAAGCATATGAAGGAGATATTTAAAACAAAACTTAAAAATCAGAAAATATTTGAAATTCTGTCATTTTGGTGGCACTTGCAATGGAAATTACAAATTGTTTTCACTTCATCTGAAATTTTCTTAAATACTGTATTTTTCTTTCTCATTCCATGTCCCTCTGAAAACGTGTGCTTAACCTGTAAAACATCTAAGAATTCTGTTTTTTCTTCAAACTCTGTTAATAATATTTCTTCTTACTATAATAATTTCATTTTAAGCACAGCATGCTACATACTGACATTAAGCAGTCAGCAACAAGAAGCATTTCAAATACGTAGAATTTTTTTTCTATTCCCTAGTAGTTATTTTTCTTTTATTTTCTTTTTTTTCTCATGACACTAGTATTTGTCTAAATAGAACTGGGATTTCTAAGAAAGAAAGAAAAACAAATACACCCTCTTTCTTTTGGTGAGAATAAAATGAAATTATTTTTCATAAAGTGAAAACATGTATTGAGATTTCTCTCCTCTGACTTTTCAATAAGGTTATTTGTAGTATTATTTGCAGGGCTCAGTAGTAGTATTTGCCATTTGCCTCAGGAGTACAGGAGCTGCTTGCTGCAGCTTCTAGACTGTTTCTTGCACATTCAGCTACTCTGCTACTGGGAAGCTGATTCCATTTGCAAAGAGAAATTTTGCCTCTTAGCCTACCATATCTTAACTATCCATTGTTAATCTAAGAAAACTTCAAATCATAATCATAGAATGGTTTGGGTTCGAAGGGACCTTAAATATCCTCTAGTTCCAATCCCCATACTGCAGGCAGAGATGCCTTCCCTAGACCAGGTTGCTCAAAGTGAAGGTGCTCCGAGACCTTTTTCTTTTTTTTAAGAAGTGCAAGACTATGAATTTTGTATAAATTAGGCGACACCATGTTTTGTGAAATTGTGAATAATGTGAAATAAAAGCCTTCGAGGTTTTTCCTCAAGGGAGAAATATATCTATCTCTAAGTAGGGTATCAACTGAAAATATTTCATGTGATAAGCTGTTAGAAATCTTGCCTCTAAATGCAGACAAATTTTGGTGACAGAAGTTAATATTTTTAATAGGATACCTGTACTGGTTACATTGAAATGGCAATGGTGACAGGCACACAAATAAAATCAGACATTTAACAATTATGAAAATATAGCACGTTGCAGTATCGCATTGGCAGCTTCAGACTGCTGGAAAGGGCAACACTGTAGGGCAGCAGTCTCTGGAGTGCTTTATCATGAGGAATATGATGGGTCTTATGGATGTGGTTTTCTTCTCTACATATTTGGCTTCTACTTGAGGTCACTTTTATGTTTCCCAACATGCTTTTACAGATATCTAGTCCTTCATTCGTCTATAGCTCCAGGTTACATGAGAATTTTATGCTTTTTACTTTTTTATATACTATTTATTTTTTCTTTATTACACTGAGAACTGATTTTGACTACTTCTGGGTCTGAAACCCAAAAAGCCAAAAGACCCACAACAAAACCCCTGCAATCATTAGTAGATGTTTTATAGCTGTGGGCACAAGCCAGCGCCTCCTCTCTTAAGTTCCCATGTCCATATTCCTCTTCCCTTGACACTGTGCCTCTATTTTTCAGAGCCTCCACTGCTGCACCTGGCCTCTATTTCTCTGTCCTGATTTCTTTCCCTTTGTGGGAAAAAAACATGTAGAGAAAGCTCAGAAAGCAGTGGCAGTTGACACACTGTCAACAGCTGATTAACTTCTTGGGCATCAGAAAGATGGTTTCAGAAGGGTGTAGTTGCAGAAAGTGCTTAAAGTAATACAGGAATTGAGATCTTCCTGATCAGGCAGATGGATCTGTAGGAAAAAAAAAATAATAAAAGAAGATTAAACATTTGTCAGGTACTAAAAAGCAGCTGAAAACAATTCTTAAAAGAAATTATTTTCTATGGTTTGCAGCCATGTGTATTTGAAGTCAAAGTCGATTCTAATAAAAACCCTTTGTGTGTCTGCCCTTAAACATTTCATGTTTGACCAGAAAAACAGCACATCCATCCAAGTGCCCATAGTCATCCTTTCCATTATGGAGACTTTGATACTCACTTTGAAGAATTTGTTCATTAATTATGAATTTGTTCATGTAAAGATTACTTGAGTGTGTAGTTTTGAACAATAATGAATGGTATAGTAAGCAAGTTACAGTTTCCAAGCTACAAAACATATAAATGGGAATATTTAAGAACAAGTACTAGACAGTGTCAGGAAGCAGAAAGGATATCTGACTTCTCACTGAATCTGAACATTATTTTACTTAAAAATCTGTAATTGAATTATGGAGAAAAAATACTTTCAGTGATGGAAAGATTAAAGATTCAGTCTAATGGGCAACATTTTTCTCATTTTCACAGTAGGATCATAATTGCATTCTATATTACTTACCCGCTATAAATCTAGATTCAGACTTCGAGTTAAGGATTTTGAATAAATGACTGTGGCAGGGTCATTGGGGTCTTCTAAAAAATGTCTTAACAGCCTTGCAAAGTATTGCACTCTGCTCAGGGGAAAATACAAATTCTAGTTTGCCTAGAAAAGAAGGAAATGCTTCAGAATCCTTCATATGCTTTCTTTTTAGCTCCATAAACACATGGACTTATTAAGATGTAGACAATAACACACCTTAAAGCATGTTATCTTACAAGATTCCTGACAAACTAGTGCTTGTTTGCATCCCCTGACTTAGAATATCCAAGCTGAGAATAACTCAATGTAGTTCTGCTGCTGCAAGGACTCCTTAGCTACTGGAGTGTCATGGTTTCTGCTTTTATTTCTGACTGACATATCTATCTTCCACTAATTTCATCTTCTTTTACAAAATTTCTCTATTGTTTCCTTCCTTCTTTCCTTGTAATTTATTTTTGCTTTCTGCATGTCTCCTCTTCACATTACTTTTTTGATGCATTAATTTCTCTTCTGGACCCAAGAAAAAGAGAACACTATACTGATGTACAGTAGACTGTTTTGCAAGACAAGAAAAATAGCTGAATGGTCTGTGTGGTTCCTGTGTTTGTTTGTTTGTTTTGTTCTGTTTTGGTTTTGTGCATGCGTGTGTCTACTTTTTGTAATTGTTCAAGTATGCAGAAAACTGGTTATGCTAGCTAACCTTGTTTGCTTTCACGGAAAGCATGTCCAAAAACTTTTGCAATCCTAGTATTGATTTTGCTTCTTTAATTGTTTGATGGTAACGAAGGAGTCACACACGACTACTTAGCTTTATATTCCTGTAGTAGGAAAACTAAGGGAATTTCCCTCAATATTAAATAGTAACAACAAAGTCAGGAATAAAGAAGCTGTGATTCTTCTCGGGAGAATGGACTGCTGACAGTGTATTTTTGAGAAGGCTATTTTTTACTCAAATTTCCAATGCAATGATGAAGGTACATTGTCCTTAAACAATAAATTGTTGATGTTACCAGAATAATTTTTTCAGTGAAGTGATGAAAAACTGTGAGTAATTAAAGCTTGAGGGAGGTATAAGATGTTTTAATTCAGATACAGCAGGATGCTGAGCAGCTGTTTTTATATGTCAGGTTATGCACAGAGATTTCAAAGCCTTAATCTTACAGTGGCTAGCTTCCCCCGTAAAGGATTTTGGGCACTTAAAATACAGAGATTGTGTGGAAGAATATAGAGTAATACACAAGCAAAGTGAGAAAGACAGGGATGAACTTCCAGCAAATTCCAAGATATTTTCTTAAAAGTCATTTGCAATTGGTGTCCTGAACTTCAGTTTGAGAGAGTTAATATGTGTTGACGCTCCCTCAGTTAACAGTTCAAAGAGAACAAACGGCTTTTTCTGACAAGGAGGGTTTAAGTTTTGTGAATATGCTGACTACTTTTCCCTATTTCTCCTGAATTTGAAACTGAAGCTTGGTATTCTCTCAGTTATATATATAAATCCATAAAGAAGATGAAGATAGACACGTACTCAAAATCTGATCGTTTCAGGTCTTGCCCAGAACTGATCCATTCTTGCTTTTTCTTCAGTCTGTGCAGGTATCTTCATAAGCCACCACTTCTAATTACCCAGTTGCTATTCAGAGTAAGTAGCATGTCGCTAGCGAGCAGAGACCGAAGAAGAAAGCGACATGGACAGTTTAGGACAAGAAGAAACCAACCCTTTATTAATTTACAAATTCGCTTATATACCTTAGCACACTGGACTGACATAAGGTTATTGGTTCACTGACCAACCACCCCCCAGAGGGATTGGCTGAACCCAACAACACTTACTTCAGATATTTTCTCCTTGGTATCATAACAATGCCATAGTTTACAAAATCTCCCAACTGTTTTCCCATAGCATCCATGAGAAAGCAAGGCTTTCACATAGACACTGTCAGAAAACTGAGAAATCTCTCTGCAGCCAGGCTTTTAACATTCACAGTAGCACATCTCTTAAAGCCAGAAAACTGAATGTTACTTTCATAATTATTTCAGTAAAATACTCATTTAAATGTCTTCAAATATTATGTTTATTAATTAAAGCTACTTAGTCAATCAAAAATGGAACTATTATTTTAATGAGAAATGTCATTTTATGTTTTGGCCAAGGTTTATATCTGCAAAACCAGGACTAATAAGAAAATTCTTTTAACTGAATGTATGTCTCTCTGCTGCAGTGCTTTTTATTTTCTATAATCTCAAAGAAATAATTTACTTTTCTTGATGTGATGCTTGCTTATTGTCAGATATTGAGGTCAAGAAAAGCCAATAATTTCAATTGGGAATAACTGGTGTTTTCAAAAATTTTATTGTGATGAATTTCCAAAAAAAAAAAATGTAGAGGAAGATCAGTTCTTTTAAGGACCTAATACCAAATTTCACAATCTATTGCTTTTTTTTTTGTCTTTGTAGTAGGAACAGTAAGGAAATGAGTCCAGTCAGGTGATTCTAAAATTGTAACAATGTCAAGAAATATTTTTTATTATATTTTCTTGAAATGAGCTTTAAGAAAATGAATTTTTGTTTGTCTACCTATCAAGATAGGAAGCATATTATATAGAATGACAATGTTACTGTGTGAAACACTGCTACCAGTTATAAAAGATGGGAAGTTTTACAAACATGAATAAAACAAAAAAAGGAAATTCCTGGGCAGGGAAAGAGCAAACAGGAAACGTTCTCATCACTACTCTCTGCTGCATGAGAGGTGTCCATCTTTAAATAACGTGTGAAAAATAGTTATCAGTATTCTCTAAATTATGGTGGGGAATTCTAGTTTCAGTCTCACAGGTTAGATAAGGTACAGAACTCAATACAGAAAGAAACATAAAGTAAAATTACCTTTTCTTGTCTTAGGTTTTCTTTATATAGTTGCTTCCATTCCTCAATTGTTTGGGTTTTTTAACTCCTACCTAAATTAAAGAAAACTGTTATTTTTCTAATAAAGGTGATTCTAAATAAATAGAGCCTGAGTCCTGTGATCTCATGACAAGTGATGTAATTACCTTGCTCTTAGCTTTCTAGAGGGTGAAACGCTACCTGGATAAAGTTTAAGACACCCCAGAAGTGTTAAAATATTTCTTTGTTAAGCTGCAAGAGTTTATCATTAGACCTCTATTCTCACACTCAGCATAATGCATCTACAACCCAGAAATTAGAGCAGTCCTCATTCCTCTGGTAGAACAATCAAAGGTTACATTTCACTTTATGAATAGCGTTTGATTAGTGCTTGTACTGAGGTATTGTACTTTGGCAATAAATAGAAAGTGAAATCTGAGGAAGTTTCCTTTTTTTGTTTCACTTATGTCTCAAAAGTAACTGATTTCCTTTTTTTCTAATCGCCACCTTTTAGAGACACTGAAAGCTGGTTATTTGAATGAGACACACCCTGATCAAAAAGACAGTTCTGCATGTTATGTTGAAGTTATAGGCCTGCGTGCAAATCCATATTTTTAACAGACAATCTGGACATATTTCTAGAATTAGCCCTGACAACTGTTATACTCCTGTATGCTTTGAAGATTTAAGATACATATTTCCCAAAGTTTAATGTAGAATATCTAGATAGTTTTAATGATAGAGGCTTAAGGAGACACAAATCACATTTTGATAAGCACTGTGACAAATGAACTCATTACAATCTTCACATTTTATAGAAAGGCTTTCCAAGTGTTTGAGAGAAGAAAGATGACAGTCCAATACTTCTTTTAAAGAAGGAAATGGAAATGACACAACTTCTGGACACATGTGTGGGCTAATATTCTAACTTGAAGATAACCAATGATCACATTAACTATGGAGTACTTGCATGACCAGATATTGCATGTAATTCCAATTCTAAATCTCCCATTCTGGAGACCATCTCTATCCACATGGACGACAAGAAGATGATCAGGAGCAGTCAGCATGGATTCACTAAAAGTAAATCACACCTGATCAATCTGATTACCTTCTACAATGAAACAACTTCCTGGGTGGATGAGGGAAGAGCAGTGGATATTGCCTACCTCGACTTCAGCAAAGCTTTTGACACTGTCCGTCACAAAATCCTCATAGGCAAACTCAGAAGTGTGGACTGGATGAGTGGGCGGTGACATGTATTGAGAACCAGCTAAACAGCAAATCCCAGAGAGTCATAAGAGTGGCACGTTGGAGAACTTCATGGAGAATTGTTTTCCATGGGATAGATCCCATGGTGGAGCAAGGGAAGGACTCCTCTCCCTGAGCAGTGGGAGAAGCCTCAGGTTCTCCCAACTGACCATAACCCCCATTCCCAGTCTCCTTGTGCCACTGGGGGAGGAGGTAGTGCTAGGAAGGAGGAAGGGGTGGGAGGAAGGTGTTTTTAAGGTCTTATTTTACTTCTCATTACCCTGTTCTGATCTTGTCAGTAATAAATTCATTTAATATCTCTAATTTGAGCTTGTTTTGCCTATGATGGTATTTGATGAGTGATCCCTCCCAGTCCTTATCTCAACTCATCAACCCTTCATTATATTTCCTCTTCCCTGCCCAGCTGCAGAGAGGAGTGAGAGAGCTGCTCTGGTGGGTGCCTGGAATCCAGCCAGGGTCAACACACTACAGTCTTTTTGGTTCCTCTCTCATGATCTACATTGGGTGCCAAAAAGGACTGTAGGGTTGACCTTGGCTGGATGCCAGGTACTCACCAAGCTGCTCTATCGCTCCCCTTTCCAGAGGGTCAGGGAAGAGAAAAATGAGATGGAAAAAAACTAGCAGGTTGAGACAAGACAGTTTACTAAAGCAAGAAAAAAAAAATGAAAGTTTGTGTGCATAAGCAAAGGGAAAACAAAAGCCAGTCTCTACTTTCCATCTGTGAGTGATGTTCAGTCACTTCCCAGGAAGCAGGGCTTCAGCCAGTGTAGCGGTTGCTCAGGAAGGAAAACGTTATAAAATGACAAATGCGCCCCATTCCTCCTCCCTCTCTTTGCTTTTATGTCTGAGCTGATACGTATTCATACGGTATGGAATATCCCTTTGGTTAATTTGGGTCAGTTGTACTAGCTGTGCCCCCTCCCAGGATCTCGGAGAGACAGTGCTGATGCTGTGCCAGCGCTGCTCAGCAGTAGCCAAAACACTCGTGTGTTATCAACACCTCTACAGCTACTAATGCAAAGCACAGTACACTGTGATGGCTGCTAAGAGAAAATGAACTCCTGCTCAGCCAGACTCAGTACACTAAGTCTGCATATTTTTTAATAAATCACAGTCTTGTGCTGCAATGATAAAGCACCACAGTGAATAATATAATTTTTCCAGCCCASTTTATGCCAGGGCATAGACAGTTTTCTGAAACAATTTTATCTGTCATCTTTGCTTATGCTGATGGTGCTTCGAACATCTTCACCATATGTTTGACAGGATTTCACCTGCGAAACTTGCTAGAGGGACATTGATGTCATTCAGAAAATGACATGTAGCTGGGGAAGAAGAGAGAGGACCAAGTTGCAGTTTGTGGACAGTATTGATCTGGAAAATGCTGATAGGAACAAAAGGGAACCTTTATCAAGGACTTGTTTTGCTCTTTGAAAGTAACTTTGGTTGCATTTTAAGAAGCTCAAGCAGTATTAGTTGAAGGTTATAATATGTAAGTTAAGTGATTGCCACCTACTCCTTTGCATCTGCTTCTTTGCTCTGACAATTTTCTGTAGCTTCTTAAACAGTTTTTAAATCATTATGCTTCTTCAAGTCAAGATGGTTTGTAGGCTGCTGTTTACAGACTGCAAACAGCACTAGTTGCAAAGTCTTTCTAAAAGTCACATTCAAGGCCTCTTTTTAAAGATAGGTGTTAGCTTGCTATGAGCTTTACACAAGAACAAGAATTTTGATACTTAAGATGGGGTTGGGAAGAAAATGAAACTTACAGCTCATTTTTCATTAGATGTTCACAAGCCTATCACACAAATGTTGTTTTGATCTGATATAACATTGAGTTTGATCTTACAAAGACTTCAAATGTAATTTGTTTTTAAGGTTCTAGGCTTCTGCTGCATCATCTGTCTTTCTATCTAGGTGGTCTCTCTGGAAAGCCCTACTGCTAAATCATTTTGCATCAGTAATTTGCTGTAATGCTAAGGAGCCACATAGAGAGGAGACGGTTTCTGTGCTGTTTGCATTTGTGAGAGGTAATATGTCAAAATGCTTGTAGGTGTTTGGAAAAAGCAGACCTGCTGGCCTTTTTCTTGCTATTAAGTGAGCAAGAGATGACAAAGCTTTTCACCGAAAGAACAGCTTGCACAATTCAGAAAATTTTTGGAAGAGGTTAAGCTCTGATTGCACTAGTTGCTCGTGTTGTGCAAATATTGTTGGATGATCAAAGTCTGTCCCGTAACATGTTCAGAAACCATTGTCTACTCTTTGGGTTCTGGTATGTAGGGTGGGATTCATGCAGGTGGTATTTCTGCTTTCAATAGACAAAGTGTGACAAAGAGTCACCTTCAACTATTTGTGCAAGATGTCCTCTATGTGCATGTAAGCAATTAGTGAATGGCAGGTTTGGCAAACTTTTGGCAATCTGAGTGACATCATAGAATCTGTTCAGTCGCAGTTCTGCTAGTTACCCAAATTAAGTTATTAAAGTTTTCTGATTCTTTTAAAACGTGCAAAACTTGGTTATTTTCCATTCTTATCCCAGTGGTGTTTGGGGACTGATTGAAGATTCTACAATAACTTCAGCAATCCTTCTGAAGGGGGCTCATGAGGAAAGGAATAACTTCCCTGACTATTCTGCTTTGAAGCCTTTTGCTTCTATGGTGGTATTTCCTGACAATAAAACTGAGATAATCTCTGATATTTTCTTAGGTATGGGGAAGTGGGTGCACACTTGGGAATGCTGCCTTTCCTGATTGTTTCTCAGCAAAGGAGACGTTTCTGAATATGATTCAATAGAGAATTAAGTTTCACCAAAGCAGAAGAAGTATTTTAATTAAACATTACCAGCTGTGTTATCTACACTGTATTTTAGGAATTTTAAACTGTGGACAAAGGCTTGATGAGTGAATTAACAAACAGAATATGTATTGTGCTGGCTCTCTGTTTTTGTGCAGTGCTTAGGCTTTAATGTGCTGTCTTAACACATAATTTAAGGCAAGTTTTTGTTGTCTTTCATCCACTACTGTCTATTCCAGAGCAGCCAGATGTGGGATAATGAACCTAAGTACAGTTATACACACTAACTGGATTTTGTTTCTCACTTAATGGAAATTCTACAGTAGCTGCGTATATCCTGTAGATTTGCAACATTGACAGACTTCCACTTTTTATGAAGAATAGGTGTGGAAACCCTCTGATTGTAGGTAAAAAATGCTAATTCAACTTAGCAATCTCCTAGTGAGGCACTCGTATTTCATATTCTGTAGTCATAAAAAGTACAGAGCACTACATCTTTTCAGTATGACTGAGACTCTTAGGCTCTCTGTTTCCCATATGGCCAAGAAACAGTTTACATGTGCTCAGGTTAATGGTGATATTATACAGCCCTTCACTTCAAAACAGATTTATGTTCACTCACTTCTGACCATATATAAAATGGTATTGCTGTTCTGTCTTATTCCTCCTGCCCTCTGTTTCCTCCAGTGTTTAGTTAGTCTGCACTCTAGACTCTCTACAGCCTACTGCTTGAAACCACATAATTTTATTTGTCCTTAATCACTACTTAAAGCAAGCTGAACTTACGTAAGAAGCCGAAAAAGAACTGGAAAATTCCTTTTTGTTTAGAATTAATGAAATTGGAAGAGCTCTCCAGTCAGTTTACCCCCTAGAAGGAGCACTCCTCACCAAATATTTGTGTAATGGTGCTAAAGCAATACCATTTTATTTCTAACCTAAAAAAAAGTAAGAGAAATTCATTAAAGTGATTTTTGATTTGCTATTTTTTCCCTGATAATCCTAGACATGCATACATTACTAAAATTAGGTGGAATATTCAAAAGTCAAAGCACAAACTTGAAAAAATGACAGTTTTGAAATTACTTCTGGTCTATTGTCACAGTTCAGTGATGTAGAGAAAGCTGTAATACCGTAAGATAATACATTCCAAGATTTATATAGATTTGATATTAAATATTGACTAGTGTAAAATATACCTGGAAATTCATTAAATTCTAGGGTTATTTAAAAAAAAACAAACAACCAAACATAAACCAAAAACCACTTTTAGCAAAGTTTAATTAAAAGTTTGAACAAATTAAGAACTCTTTAAAAGATTGATCAACTTCTTTTAAGCCTACGAATTAGTCATATTAGTCACAGCTTCTGAGAGCATCAAGCAAAATCTGTCTGCAATTCACATAAACACCCACAACAGTATTAATAACCATAACATAAAAGCAGAATTGCTTTTTATGGAAGGCTCTGTGACACTGGTGTGACGCAAGCCACTGTATCTGGGAGAGGACCAGTGCTGCGCCTTCTCCGAGTGTCCTCCGCAGATCTGGAGACCTCTGGAGTCCCTGTCTGCGGCTGGCGACCCTCAGGAGGGGCTGCAGAGCCACCACRCAAACACTCACAGTCCCAGGAGCGATGACAGGCCCAAATGCAAGCGGCTATGTCCAGGCGTGCACACCGAAGATGAAGAGACAGAGAGGGGTCCTTTCTATGGGTTCTGAAGGGTTTACTCCCGCAGAAGGTCCACGGACAAAAGACGTTGACAGTCGAGGGTCCGGGGGTTTTATAGGGGTGCAATTAACCAATCAGGTTTAGGCAAAGCGGCGGGGAGAGTACAAACGGACCAACCAGAGACAAGGTGGGAGGAGCAGTGAGGGGGGAACCAATGGGGTATCGAATAACAGAGAACTTTCTAGAACTTATACATATTCAACAGGGTGATGCATATTCAAGAGGTCATACATAAAATAGGGCAAGGAACTGATGAACCAATTACAGCTGAGTGGGTAACACGAGGGTCTGTGGGTGCTCACTGAACCATCAGGGGAGATACCAAACCTCTGAGCCGGCCCACCATGAGTTTAATGCTGCGGTTCAGCCCTGTGGCTCGCCAACAACTTGGGCAGCAGCAGCCACCACCGCAACACTGGTGTCATGAGATGATCTGCAGAAAGCCAGTCACTCATAATTGTGTATGTTTCTGTGCAATCATCTCAGAGGTAAATTTCCATCCAAATATGAGAGGTGCTGCTTGTTTTTAAACCCAACTCTAGAGCTGCTGGATTTAATTCTAAAAAGTCTATCAGCAAATTATAAGGGTTTTAAACTTCACTTTGTGTGCATAAATGAACATTTTTAAAACCCTTTGCAGTTCAAAATAAAACATACTAATGTGAGGTGCTTTTGGCTTGTTTATTGGYTGGGGTTTTTTCCCATTTGAATGATCCTACATGTAGAATACAAAGCCAATTTCAATTTATTTGAGGACACCAAAGACAAAAAAACAACCAACCAACCAAMAAACCACAAACAAAACACTTAAGAAAACAGGAAAAATATCAAGAGAAATCCTGAAAACAAGAATGTAGAATTTTAGTTTGTATCTTGCTCTAGTTTAACAWTTATAAATGCCACTTGTCACTACCAAATTAAGTTTTTGAAAATGGCTTTCTTTTTAATTTCTTAGTCTAAAAATTCTTGTTAGGTAAAATTTTTTAAAACTATGATTTCCTGAATCTTAGAAATGTRTGCTTGCTACATGAAAAACTAAATTTTATATCAGGCTAGCCATTTTCAGCCTTAGATCATTCCAAATCTATTTTACTAGGCAGACATACTTCCTAGGGATTTTTTTTTTTTGCATATTGATCATATTGAGGACTTTGTGATAAATATCTGTTGAGAGAAAATAGAATTAGAAAACTTAATAAATGAAAAAGAAAACATTACTAAGGTTCTGAGAATAATTCTCTTGCTAATTATATTTATATTTTTAGGATTTTTAAAGAAATGTTAGCAGTTCAACATTAATCAACACACTTGCTATAAGGAGCCACCTAATGCACAAAAATGTGAGGTGAAACTGCCTTCAGCTCTCTTAGTGTTTTGGTTTAGATTAGAATTGTGTTTTTGCAGCAAATCTGATTCTGTCTGCTAACTGAGTTTGGTTCAATCATATAAAAGCTTAAAGTGTGCGAAATTGATTGCTTTCAGGTGAAACTGAACCAGAAGATGTACTCAAAGAATTAATGTGGTCTTAATGGGTTTTCAGTCCACAGGACCACATTTCAGCCAGCCTGAAACACAGATGGTGCGGCCATCAGGTCATTGTCACCTGCTGTTTCGCTTTGTGGAACTGCTTTGATTGTCCTTCAATATTTACTAATCTAAAGACAGCTCATGATCTATGTCATGATCATACTTTCAGACTGAGCTTTTATATCTACAGACATTCACAAAATAATGCAAAATAATGAATAGTAGGAGTGGATAATTTAAGAAGTTGCATATCAAGAATTGGGTGTTTTGGTAATGAAATATGGACTCCTTCACTTGAAGCTTAGCAGAAGCTTTCAACTTGCTGGCATAAAATTTAGTGAATTTTATGAGAGGATTTGGTGGCCCCAATGAACATATTGTATTCAGCTGTATTCAATGAACATATTGTATTTGATAAAGAGATTGCAAGAAACTTTGGTACCAATCGATGTGTTGAGGGGCAGAAAAAGTAAAAGGCTGAATAAGAATGGAAAGTGAGATTGTATTTATCATCAAAGATAAACATCAATCGAGGAATATAGTGGACAAACAAAGCCCTTGTTTATGTTGCCCTTATCTTTTTTCCTGTCTTTGAGTGAGCATGGACACTGTTGAAATTTCAGGAAGCTGCAACCCAGCTACAATGCATTTTATTTTCTTTCTTTGTCTCAGACAGAAGAATTCACAGAGAATATCACCGATTAAGACAAGACACTGAGTGAAAGGAAATGTGGCATAAAGGGTCAAGTGTTGACAAGAGAAATGAATGATGAATGACTACAGGTAGAAAAAAATAAAGAAATAAAAAAATGTGGTTTTTTATGTAGTTAGAGTTTTTACTGATATATTAAACCTGTTCTACATTAACAGCTTTTCTCATGTAACTGCCAGACAGGTGACAATTCAAAGAAAAAAACACCAGTAACACTATTTAAACCTATATAAATATTAAAATAAATAGCTTTGGGAGCTAGGTGGTTTTGGTATTTACATGTATTTACATATGCTATTATGTACCATTTTACACTGCTGGTTGCAGTTGGTTCCAGATGTTGCATTGCACCATGTCCTCAAAAGCCTCCTCAGATCATTTTTACGAATAATTGATTGTTTGCTTGACATTTAGCAAGGAGCTTGCCTTGCTTGTCCACATTTGATAGAGGTTTTATGGCTTCAGAGGATATTGGCATCAACAGAAATTCATATTACCTTTTATTCATGGACAATCACTTTTCATTGAAGAGGTATTGCTCTTAATATTACATAGAAGTATGCACAGCTTTTTAAAGTCCATATTTATTTACCCACTGTAGCYTTAAATGTTAAGCACTTCATGTTTAAGTCTGGTTTCCTACAGGGAATTTGAAAGGCGCAGTCTTTTGCAACAGAGAAATCTGCTGGACCGTAACTTCCACATTACCAACACTGAACTCATATTTCAGCTTCAGTGGCATTACTACTGTAAACAAGGCTAGTGAAATCCAGTTATAAGCCGAAAAAGATAAGACATTTTTATTTTCCTTCAATCATCCTTTTCTGTGAAGTTGCAAGCAGATGTGAAAATCACAGCCTACTTCCCATAACAGTAAGTGAGCCAGTATTTCTGGCAAGATCCTGTGTAGACGAGAAATTCTCTACACAGTACATAGGAAAGAATCAGAAACATGATTTTCTATTACTCCAAAGAATAAAATATTAGGATTTTTTTATTTTTGCATTTTCTACATAGCAAGACCAAAGAAGAATATTGCCGAATACATTGTGAGAAGTAAATTTGGGTGATGAGCTGTGCAGTGCCTTTATGAGCCTTCTGGACCTTATCTGAACAGCTCTTATAGAAATTATTACTTCTCCAGCTCTTTTTCATTAAGTACAACCTCCCTCAAGAGAGATGACTCTGTTTACAGTTCTAACTGCAGTTGAAAGACATTGGGGAAAAGTTAAAAAAGAAAGAAAAGTATTAATTGTAAAGCAAGTAAACAGGTAAAGTACAGAAAGTTTCCACAATTCTATAATATTTTGTATAAGATAGAGCAGCAAATAACATTCAATTTTATTTCTTTTAACCATCAAATGAATGATGCATGATCTAGCCTTATATAGCCAAACAGAATTCTGTATTAATGTTTATGTTAATAAATCCAAATTGTAATAGATACATACTTGTAAATTTATAATTTCATGGTTATGAAACATTCTTGAGTTTTCTGCGCTGGTAAGTTAGGCAAATGCATTGCTCTGTATTTTGTCTGGTTTTCCCCCTTTTAATAATAACACATAAGCATAAAAAATAGTCAAGAAATACATTAGACTCCCAGGGCTTGGGAATGGCCTTCTAAAACATTTCCTTCATGGAGGTGCTATGGAGAGGTGTGAGACACAACAGTGTCGGGCTCCTTCCCCAGTGGATCACAGTGCAAGTGTGAGCTGGGGTAATGGAAGTTGAGATTCAAATCCAGCTTCTGCTTGACACACTTTTCACCTTCCCATGGAGTGTTTTAGCTTTCAGACCATCCTGTTGTCTGAGCTGTTAGAGATAACTGCAAAGCTTCAAAACAGGACCCTCTAGTCACTAGGGTTGCACCTAAGTTAATTACACTGACCAGCACAATTAAGTATACTGAGGGTTTTTTCAGAGATGCATGGAAATTCCTAATGGGACTTTGCACAAGGAACCATGAACATACTCTAAACCTTTTTTTAAGATGCCTTAACTTTCTGGGGGAATAGTCTGTCAATAATAGCAGCAGAAGGATGTCACTTTCTGTTCTTCCCTGTGGCTCACAAAAGAAATCACAGTGTTGTGCTTATATGAGTTTGCTATTCTGCCCACTGAATTCTTTAATTCTTCCACGTGGACTTTCCCTGTTAAATACYACAGTCCAAAATGACTTGCAGTAAAACTTCCTTCTGAACAAAATGGGCTCAGGGTGTTTCAGGTAGGAAGGTTTCAAATCTGATTTACCACACTTCAATTCAGAAATTTTACTCAAAACCCTACAGGTCTGAAAGGATCACTTTTTCCTGTTCTATGACCTGAGAAGGAAAGAATTGACCAAACTGACCTTATTAATGAGATAATTCATGCCTCAACCTTCTGACACCCTGGGGCCCTTTAGGATGTGTCTACATGATTCAGTACAGCACGGAGCACACAGAAATGTACTACCACATGTAGAAGTAGCAGTGTAGCTCTGTTGATGTTTCTACTTCTGACAAAGCTATTTCAATACACCACCCTCAAAGAAGAAAATTTTAAACATAATGTTATTCCTGTTTACATTAAGGTATCAAAGAATAAGATTTTATCCAAAATAGCRTAAGCGATTACTGACCTTCTTGTCTTTGAGGAGATCAGTTTCCAGGTAATATGAATTCAGAAAATAGTCCCATAATCCGGGTTTGTCTTAAAAAAACTTGAACTCACCCTGACCAATAATGTTCTCTGCTGAGGATGGTATAAGACCCACTGGTTAACATACATACAGATACAGACCACCTCACGAGTAAGTCTGGTACAAATATCCCATATTCCATTGTGTGTTCTTCTGTCCCTGCTCTATTTATGAAATATCTTGAAATTATAGGTTCAGTTCCCATTACAGATGTTTACAGTAAGTTCATTATTGTGGGTTGGCTGGTTGCAGTGCTGATGGATACAGAGCTTGTTGGCTCTGGTACAGAACAAGGGGAGTGTTGTTAGCTGAAACCATTCTCCTGACTGTGACGTGTTGTTTCCAGGCAGAAACACTGGTTGAGAGATTATTTTGGATAGTTTTATTATAATTGTACCTTTCACAAGGAATTAATTATATGCAAGTAGAGCAATGGTGATATGTGACAGTCATGGCTGCTGCTATGCTGCTCCATTATATCTTGTTTACAGCAATGAATGTGAGTTGTGTTTGTGCCAGTTCTTCTGACAGACATGAAACTCTGGCTCTGGCAATGGTGACAGTCTACAATTTTTTTTAAATTCAACAGTTTTGAATACCCAGAAGTTTCAAAGCTTTCATGTGTGAGGACAGCAGAAATGAAAGGTTTTCTTATTGATAGCTACAGGAAATCTCTGCTGAGCCAGGGTACACTGAGACAGCAGATAAGACACAGATGTTTACAGAATGTGACTCATCCTAAGGAAGACAAATGGACATATTCGGAAGTGGACATCTGGCTCAGATTTAAGAGACCTGGGTTCAGTGCTGCCATGGATTTTCTTGAGCAAATTGTTTAATCTCTACACTTTGGTACCTCATCTGTTAAACAAGGTAGAACAATCCTTTTGCCTGACACAGCTAATAGCTGTTTAGGACTGAGATTGATCCTTGTTCTGTGTTCCTATAGTAATAAGCACAATAATACCGTGGTCCCTGTGGGGCCCATCAGGTTCTGCTGCAATGCAAATGAGTGCTAATTTTAAAGCTATGCAGAATATAGTGATAATTAAATTATATCTTTTTAAAAAATATTTATTTTATACAAATAATTAGCAGAATATACTGCACTTCAGAAGAGGGAAATCTGTGTCTGTGAGTAATTTATTAGAGGAGATAAAGGGAAAAAGACTAGTTAAAAAGATGGAGATGRAGTATGCAGTCTTTTATGCTGAAGCTGTTGAAGAATTGAAATTCAGAAGCTTTTTGATAGTGCAGCAATAATAGCTGAAATTTGGAGTTGGCTAAAGCCCTAGCCTTGGATTTCTGCGCAATGGCATACCRAGCCAGCTGTGACACAGAAAGAGGCAGGGAAGCTGAGTAGAAAAGAGTTGCGTACTGCACACTGTTATCACTGCTGGATAGACCATGGGCCTGCTGGCAGACTCAATTGAGAAACTGTTAAAAACAAACTAAAACCACAGCACTCAAGAGCAGGGAGACTGTTTGTCTTAAAGGGTAAGCTTTGATGCAGTATTTACCAAGAGAGGTAGGAGGCTTGGAAGAACCCAGTGGCATAATTTTCTGCTTTTCTGGCCTTTTTCTTTAGACTCTTTCTATGAACCATTTATAAAGTGCCATAAAAAATCATTTGGATTCAGTTTCAAAGGACTTTATTGAAATGACAAAGTCAACACAGAATAAGAAAATTTTCTTAAAAGCATATTCACTTAAAATTTTTATGGATTAAATTTCAGAAAGTCTAATTGTCATTTACCAGTAATGAAAACATTGAGGGGGAAAAAAGAAAAGTCTGCAGGACCACTTCTATATGTAATAGAAATCAATGCTGAACCATTAGAAGCGGGGAAAGCATTATTGGCTTTATGAGAGCTTATGAGGGAATCTGAAGTGAAAAAAGGGCGTCTGCATTTGCACTTTTTTTGTGCTCTTAGAGTAGATTCAGGCAATGCAGACTAGAGGGATGTGGTAACCACCAGTAAAACTAAAGGAGCAAACTTTGGTTTGTTACAGTCATGATAATGCAGGACATTTGTAATAAGGTTTTGTCTCCGTAACTTTCCACTTTCCAACTTTCAGCTAGAACACTGAAACCATAAATAATTCTATAMGAAAATACTGATATAGTACAAATCAAGGGTGGATCCACTTTGCTACATTTTACTTTGTCTTGTGTAATATTAGCTGCTAGCTTTTGTTTGGTAAGAAAGAAGAATTAAGATTTTAAAAATTTATTAATTTGCTTTTTCCTGACCTTTATACTTCTATTTAATTGCCCATGTATTGAGCAGAAGGAATACAGGAAGAGTATTTGTTTAACAGGAAAGGAAAAGGTGCATTTTYCCCCCAGATATTTCCATACAAAAAGAAAAATTTCTTCAGTTATTGAAAAAGGAACAGGAGTGTAGGGCAGAAGGCTTGGGATTGGTTTGTTTTAAAATTTGAATAAGTTTTTACTACTTTTAATTTTAAATATCTCAGTAACATGAGAACTCCATCTGCCACTTTGGAATCACAAAGTAAAAGGGAGCAACGTTAAAAAGGAATCTTTAAAGCCAAAGCATGCTGTAAAAGGCATTACTGACTTTCTTTGTAACAGCTACAAAAGTTAAGATTTAAAGTTTGTTCAGGAAGTTTATGCTGATAAAAACCGCTTTCACATATGGTAGTTGAGAGAAGAGGAGGGCATGGATGATCTCAGTATAGTAAATCATTTAGGCCAGTATATTTAAAAAGCTGTTTGTCTACACCAAAAATTTGGAACATGTAAACAGCTACAAAGAGAAAATATGTATACCCAATACACATGTAACATTATACCTCAGGAGAACTTTTTATTCTAAGTCTGTATTTTAGCTGATGTAGGTAACATGAGTATATAGTTGGAGAGATATAATAACTAGKTTGGTTTAAGTGCCGGTCCCCTGCCCAAACATACCTTGTTACTCTGCTAGCTAAACAGTATGCAGTATTTCATTAAAAAGTTTTCAGAGTACAGGCTGACCCTGAAGGGCCATATTATTACTAATGCACAGTAAATCCCTTTCTTTACCTCTTTTGTCATTCTAGTGAGAAATACTGTCACTTCTCTAAAACCTTTGTGGTGTAAGTATCGGTTTCTCTTCATGCCTATGTTTAGAGTGAGAAAGCCTGAGCAGGTTTTGAGGTGACAGACATAGCAAGTGCAGGTAGGTAATGCTGCCTGCCCATGGGGCTAAATGCAACCCTGGGAAACGGGTCTCAGCTGGGAATTTGGGCTCTTGGTTCAAGATTCAGACAGTAATCAAGAGCATCTACTTCTAACACTGCCTGGGTCTCCAGTTTCTTGAGGCAGAAATTGACTGAGTGCTTAAACACGGATTTAGCTGCCCTGTTGAGAAGATAATGTTCTCCTTCCAGCTGAGCTCTCTTGCTATATGACTTTAGACAGATAGCTGCCCAATTCTGTTTAAATCCCTCAAGAAGCCTACAAAGCAGGTCATTGTGCTGGTCCTCATAGACAGCTGCATCAGACAGTGGGTGGTAGAAAGCAGCAGAACAAAGTGACTTTTACAAATATTTCGGTGCCAATTTTCCCCAACAGATCCATCTTGTTCTGAAACAATTTGACTCCCATACACCGGGAAACAGGCTTCAGCATCAGGATTGTGGGATATCAGAGACATATAAACTCTTAACCCTTGGCTTGAATTACGCTATCATACACTGAAGAAAGATTCCCAGTAAGGAGGGATAGCCAAAGAGATGCGGATGTAAAACATAACCAGGCATGAGGTCTGGAGCTGAGTTCTTCTCTCTTCCAGGAGAAAAGCAAGTCATCCTTGTTCACTTGCCTTCTTTCCCGTGACTCCTAAATTCCCAGCTGCAATTTTCCTCAGATGCAATCAGAGAAATGAAGAGTCTTCCCAATATTTTTCCTGCATATGTTACAGCCCTGTACTAAGGGCATTCAGGACATGTGAGGTCAAATTGTCTCCTGGGTGAGAAAAGCCCATGATTTAATTCTCCCTTAGCATTTTTTCAGTGTAGCAGTGGATTAAATATAGGAAGAGATCTCATTTGGAGGCCATGACAATGCTTAATGGCTGAGTTAACCATACTTACTTCAAACAAGTCCAGAGAAACTTTTTAAACTTTCGGGTTTAAAAGAAAAGAAAAAAAGGGTGTTGCAATGACACGCAAAAGGATCTGTCCTTAATAAAATGCTTATTATACCTTCTGAGAAAAAGTACCTTACTCCTCTATCATCAGAGCAGAGCAATATGGCATTTATTTCCTCTCTCTAAAGTGTCAGGGAAAGAGCATCAGCTATGAACATCAAAATCAGTGGAAGTGTATGAGTTTAAAATTCATCTAAGACTTTGTCCCTTTATTAGAATGTTGTTAGAGCTCTCTTATTTGCAGTATTATTTTAGAAAATCTGGCAACTTGGGGTTAACATTCTGTCAAAAACCTATCATTTTCCCGCTTCCACCATCCTCCTTTGCAGAAGCAGCCTGACTTGCTGTACAAATGTCATTAGTTCCACAGGGAGCCTCAGACCTTTGAATGTCGCAGAACAGTCTATTATTTAGTACTGCTATAAGATAATCTTTTCAACTGCTGTTTTCTAGTGAGAAATCTCAAAGATGAAACTGTAAAGAACAGATGCCAATTTTCAGTCACTCAGGAATTCTGTCAGTTAAGTGACTTTTACCTTTTTCCACTGGGACTTTGATTTTTTGACACAGATATCAAGCTAAAAAAACCCATGCTATCACTGACAAGTTTCATAAAGGTTTGTTTCTTTTTTCTTTTCTTCCAAATTTTACAATTCTAAAAACACCTTGTACGTTCATCTGTCTGTAATTTCTGGGATGAGTGTTACCAAGAACAGTTATAAATACATTCTTAACACAGAGCTGTAAGTAATGAAAAACGTAAGCTGAAACAGAAGGATTTCAAAATATAGTCATACTTCCTTTTCTCCTTAAGTAATGCATCGATATGTGAGAATTTAAAGGTTAATTTTGTCTGCAGCAARTGTTCTTCTTGTGCGATGTGTTATAATAACTTGTTGAGTTGAAGTTGCCTTTTTCAGACAATAATCTCTGGACATATCCATACATGTGCTGTTTTTCTCAGACAAGTTCCCCAAAAGGGCCATCAAAGAGAAAAATGGTGAATAATATTACTAAGGCATGGTTTGTAAGGCTCTCTCAGGTGTAACTGGTTTGGGTGCAAAAGAAGTGAGAAGCTGTGTGGAACATGACAGCTCAGACATATTTTTCCTCATGCTGGACCAAACAAAGAATATCGTCTCTCCAATCACAATCCAGAATAAACCAAAATGTTACTGTTTACGTGAGAGCTTAGAGCAGGTCAAGGTGCACGTTGCCTCAGCTCTCCAGCTGCCACAGTTCAGTGTTGCTGCTGCCCTCACTCTGTCAGTGTCCTGTGTTTTCAGCAGAGTCAAGGAGGCAGCAGGGAAACCCAGAGCATGGGCAGACGGTGCACTGCGTCCTCATCACTTCTCACATCCRCATGACTTCTCATAGCAATATGGATATTTACAGGAGTTAGCCATTAAAAAATACCATACATTTAATCTCTATTGAGGGCCAGGAAATACGTTTTCTTCAGTGTTTTTTTTTTTTTTAAATTTCAAATGTGGGTTTTAATAAATTTTCAAGCAAAGAAAGTACAAGAGAATGCTACATATTGTTGTGACCAGTGTTTTCAATAGGATGCAGTCTCTGTCAATATGACTCGTATTTTTTTTACTATTTTAATTTTGTCATACAGGAAGTTACAATTCTTATTTAAGAGACTGTATCCTATGCAGCAAGATCATCTACAGAAAATTATGATTTCAAATAGCCAGGCCAAATTATCATCTGGCCTACTGGTTTTGTTATKCTTTATCTCTGTACATTTTGTTTTATAAGTGGGAAAGCATCTTATTTCAAAATCTTTATTGTATTTGGGAAAAATAAAAGTCAGTGCTTAATGCAATTCACAAATCAAAAATCTTGCTAGCAATATATCCTCTTTTAAATCTAAATAGTGACAAGTCTTTCTACTGCTTTAAAAATAGATGGAAAAGATTGCACTAATATTTCAATAATCTAATAATGAAAGTTAAAAATCAATGTACACTGATTTATTTTTATTATTTTTTCTTAAGGAACTTAAGGCAATTATGGAAATTATTCTAGTCTAATAYGGGAACTATTGATTTTGTTTGTTTGTTTTACTATGGTTAAATAATTTTTCCAGATTAATTTCTGTAGTATATTTCCAGGAAAAAGAAATATTTGTACATTTTACTTTGAGATCTCAGTGGCACTCTGCTTGATTTGGAAGTAGCTTTTCCGATGTTATGCTGAATATGTCAAATGAACAAATACTAAACCACCACACTATAACTTGACAAAACTAGAAAGCTCATTTACGTAAACTTATTTTCATACAAAAATTTCACTTGAGATATCAGGATGTATATTATTATATGAATCTCTGCCTCTTCACTTTGTAAATCACTGGGTTTCTACTTCTTTATATAATGGCAATCAAAAAACAATGCCATCTGAAATGCAAAACTTTATTTAATCTAATTTAATGAAATATTTATCTTGCTTGGCCAAAATACATTTATTAGAGTCAGCAGTTTTCACAAGGGACACACTTGCAATAACATGTGAAGATTGAATAAGCCCCTTTATATCTAGGCCCTGGTAATTTTGATGTATTCACTGCAAACAGGGAATGAATTGTACCATCAGACCAGATTCTCTAGTAGGTMTACAGTGTCCTGGAAAGGTATATATTATTTATGGTGAAAAAAAAACCACACAAAACTAAAGAAACAACAAAAACCAACAAAAAACAGGAAGAAGGAATTCTCTTCCTTATACCTACCAAAACAAAGTTGCCTTAACCACTTTTCTGGGCATTTTTTATTACAGATCTTATACCCACATACATTGCATATGTTCAATTGAAGATAAAGTTTCATTAGAGGTAATAGATCGTGTTTAACTGCATGAAAAACCAGAAAAACTAAGAGGCAATGTGTGACAGCTCACAGCCTTGTCATCTTAATATGAATTATTGTGGTGCTTTCTGCAGGCTTTAAAGACTACTTACATTTTATTCAACATGAAACAACAATCAATTTGAATGACAGTGAAAACCCAGTGAAAAATTGTTGCTACTCATAAACTGTCAGTTCGATTTTAAATTGATGCTATATGTTTTTAAAGAGCTCAATAACTATCAGTTTCATATGATCTTGATTGTGTTTTGTTTTGTTTTGTTTTGTTTTTTCTAGGAGTGAGCCATTGTCAGCTTTATTCACTTTTGAGACTCACTAAACAGTTTTTACTGAGTGATAGAATAACAGGGAAGACAACCTCTAAACATTCTTTTTAGATTTACTAATGAGCATATTTTGCCATTCTATGCCCTTCTAATTGTGGAGTTGTTGAAGACCATATTTGCTTCTGCATTGATTGCTTTGTWTGTCACATTTTCATTACCCTTCATTATCCCATTGTAACCTCTTATTTGTACTCCCTTGTTTGTAATTTAGCTTTTTTAAAGACTGCACTTTGATTTTCTCATCACTAAGAGATAATATGTTCAGTTGATATTTATATTTAAAAAAAAAAGAATTCCTAAATTATTCTGCCTCAGATTACTTTTCACAGATGTCTGTAGAACTAATTATGTCATATAAAAAGAGGCTTAGTTGATCAGACTGGTTCTGTTTGAGTTTTACCATTAAGTTCATCCAACTATCTACATGTTTTTGAAATTTTGAGGTGTACAAAAATTGCTACATTATAAAGAATAAATATATTTTACAAATAAGAGGAAACTTGAAAAAATTTAGTATTTCCTAAATCCTTATAAATATATAAAGCAAATTTCTGTGTCACAGTCATCCTTCATTTTGTTAAATTTTCTATTTGGAGCGAGCTGGGTTTGTTTATCTTATAAAGTATTCTGTTTGTTTTGTTTGATTTATAATAGATTTGCTGTAATTTACTGTTGTAACCAGCAACTGTAACTGGAACCAGGAGGAGGTAGATGATGTGCTCCAAATACAGAAACAAAAAATTTTTCTCCAAAGAAGGAAGAGCAAAGTCATTTGAAAAAATCAAAACTCTTGTAKCTAATACTCTTGAGAGAGGGACTGCATGCTTCAGTCTTGTCTTGTGTTCTTGGATGCAGAAATTTTCCAAAAATCATTGCCTTCCACTTTAAAAGTTTTCTTTCCCAAGAGAAATATTTTGTAATGAGCATTTGGCAATGGTTTTTAAGACAACTTTATTTTCCTATCTTAACCTCCCGCCCATTTCCCCTCATCCCATCACTTTCTATTTGAGAAAAGTGTATAACAGTTCCTCTAGAACTCTGGTGTGAGCAAAACCAGTCGTCTTCTGACCTTCTTACAGATGCCCTTTTCTCTTTTCTCTGTTTGGCTGTATGATCCATCTTTCGTGGTGGTAACTCAGGAAAAGCTTTTTAGACCTCGGTGGGCATGCTGGCACAGTTACAAAATGGTATGAAAGGAAAACTTGCAAACTTTAAGCAGAAATGTAAATCAAGGTATCAATAAAGAGATGACAAAGTAAAAATTATGAGGTACCAGCACATGGAATATTGATTAAAGATTGGTGTGTTTCAAGGCAGCTATGGCAGAAATGAAAAGGTCAAGGGAAAGGCAATTAAAATGATTAAAAATATCTCACTTTCAAAGGGATGCCAGCCTACAAGACTGTGATGCTTGTAATACTCTCAGGCTTGCTTGGGGCTAGAGATCAGAGAAATTAATCTGTAAAAGAACTGACAAATGACTGGCAACTAGCTAGCATTAATTTTTACAACATCACAAGCAATCTTCAGTCAGGAGCTGATCCAGTTTCATTCCTCTTATRTAAGACCCCTGAGCTTGGAGTTTCATGTCCCCAGAGTAACCATAGACGTCTGTACATACACATGAAGAAAAATATGTTTCAGATGTCTGCAGTTGGAAACTTTCAGTTCTAACAAATAGGGTTATTATTTTTATGAACAAAGAGCACTAAGAAATCACAGAGATTAAATTATACAAGTAACAATTTATTCTGTCCAAACAAGTAGTGTTACATGTGGGAAATATTCATAAATCAATATTGATTACACTTCTGCTTCTGACTAATTAGATCTACACACTTTCTGTTAAAATGTCATGAGTGTAACAGATACAAGTGCCCTGCAGGAGTTCAGGAATTTACTTTATTATGTTGCCTGTTCGATGAAAATTTCTTTCTTTGGAGAAGAAAACTATACTGCCTCAGGTGATAAAGCAACATTACTATACTCCATTTTGTAGCATTATGCAGATCATTATTCAAATGGAATTATTGAATGGAGAAAAACCATCATCATTAAACATTAAAATACTACTGAGGCTCCCAGGTGTGAAAAGGAGAATAATGGGAAAAAGACGGAAAAGCAGAAAGCTTTTATTCATGGAGAGCTGTRCCTGACTCAGCATGCCTTTGATTAGGGAGGGAACTTGATT
Source organism: Parotia lawesii (assembly GCA_003713295.1). NCBI lineage: Eukaryota > Metazoa > Chordata > Aves > Passeriformes > Paradisaeidae > Parotia > Parotia lawesii. Next base: position 1,736,103 of record RAHM01000082.1, on the reverse strand, counting down.
TAAGATATCTAGCTGATTGAAACATTTCTCTTTCTATTTGTTGAGAGGTAAGTTTTAAGTGTTTTAGTGTCTTTACTGTCCAAACTGTGATTTGTTAACTCATTTCATTGATTCTGACTGCTTTAGACTAGTTTTTCTAATTACCATTTGAACGTGAACATTTGTTTTCATGTAAAAAAATATGTAATTATTGATGTATTTGAGGAATAATTTTTAGAATCCCRTAAGCTCTTTTTGTTTGCTTGTTTTTAGTTTTGTTTTTGGGGTTTTTTTGTTTGTTTGGGTTGGGGTTTTTTTTGTTTGGTGGTTTTTTTTGTTTGGTTTTTTTTTGCTTGTTTGTTTGTTTGTTTTTTGGTTTTTTTAAAATAGAGATAAGGAACTTGCTGCTACAACAAAAAGAAAAGGAAAAAGGAATGCATCGCTGTTACCGAAAAGGAAAAAAATACAAGTTGGAAGAAAGATAGAGGTTAAACTACCAAGGCATAGGACTGGGAAAGAAAGATAAGAGAAAGAAGAGGGAATATGCAGAAGATTCATTAAATGATAGAGAATAAAAAGTGACTGTTCAGATGGTAGCTAACTGAAGTAACTATTTGACAAAGCTGAATAGGCTACAAAACATCATGTAGTTTGAAACTCTTTTGTATCAAAGTGATTATCTTTCATTTAATGAGCTGAATATTCTAAACTTAGATTGTGTTTTCCCTTCCTGCATGCCAGATGACCACCAAAGCTGCTCTATAGCTTTCCTCATCAAGTGGATAGGAGGGAGGAAATACAATGAAAGACACGTAAATTGAGATAAGGGCAGGCAGAGATCACTCAGCAGTTACTGTCATAGGCAAAACAGACTTAGCTTGGGGAAATTAATTTAATTTATTACTAATCAAATAATGAGAAGTAAAACAGATGTTAAAAATACCTTCTCCCTACCCCTCCCTCCTTCCCAGTCTTAACTTTATTCCCAATTCTCTATCTCCTCTGCCCAAGTGGCACAGGAAAACGGGGAATGGGTATTATGATCAGACATTTTCTCTGATGCTGCTTCTTCCACAGGGGGAGAACTCCTCACACTCTTCCCCTGCTGCGCCCTTCCCGTGGGCGCCTGTCTTCCATGAACTTCTCCAGTGTGAGTCTTTCCCAGTTTTTGCCGTTCCTCACAAACTGCTTCAGTGTGGGCCCCTTCCATGGGATGCTGCCCTTCAGGACTGAACTGCTCCAGCCTGGTGTTGTGACCCACCTCTGAGGCGTGGCAACCAGGCTCACTGCTAAAGGACCTCTGCAGGCGGATTAAAACAAAATGGTGTTAAATAACCAATGTAACAACGAATATTATTACGACAAATGCTATTCAGTGTTATTCGATGGATTCTAAAAATAATTCAACTGAGAGTTTTTAGAGAGACAGGTTGCTGTTTTTGTGATCCAAATGWGATAATTGATCTAGATTATCTAGTTTTAATATCAAAACAAGAGTAAAAGAAAATTATTGGTTTTAAACATTAAAAGAATACTCACTGTACGGCATATAGGAAAAGATTTGGACCATCTTCATAGTAACTCAGGTGTGATCATTTTGTGTGGTGTCATGGCAAAAATATCTGACATTACGTATGGATTTAGTGATGCAAAATCATGAAGTCAGAGCTGCCTGTAACCTTTGAGTGTCAGATAACGTGAGGCCAATGTTAGCAAGCACAAGTAGGCATATATCACACAATTTTAACAAAAATTGACTTCAAAAAATGAAGCACTTTATCAAATGGTGAAGTAAAGCCCACTCCCTCCTTCCSTCCCATTTTTGAAGTTATTAAATTGTGAAATTGTGTATCTCTGAATACACCATTTATTTCAGGTGCAGTTCTTAGGCCACATACAGGAATTACTGGGTGAATTTTATGCCTTGTGACAGAATCAGTCACACAGACATATATTCAATAACTGTTCATATGGCCAATTCACTGAATATACTTTTTTTGCAGTTGTGAAATAATATTTCAATTTAACATGAGGTGCTTAGAGTGGCAATTTAAAACTATTTGATTGAAGTGCTGTAAATTTCACAAACTCTGAAGTCTAAGGAAAGCCAACTGTCCCTGAGACCGTGTTTTCCCAGTCTCTTGTGAAAAGCGTTTTTCAGACAAGTAATTCAGAAAAATTACAATCTTTCATAAATCTAAACTATGTAAAATACCACAGGGGGTTAACAACTAGTGGTTAGCAACCAGGAGACAGGATGCAACTTTTCTTTGTACTTATTGTTTATTTATATTACAGCATTACACACTATTGCTTAAAGCATAGAACATTATTAAAGATAAAACTGCTTTCTTCATCTTCACCTTTGATCTGTTTTAAAGATGTAATGCCACTACTTATAATCTCTGTAGACCAAATCTGTATTCGTATAGGGAAAATGCATAAGGTTTTTCTTAGTTCTAGCTCAGTTTAAAGGATTTGATATGTCACAAGCCATATTGTCAATTCCAACAGCATGTTCCTGATCACTGATGTGTAATCTGGATCACTGAATAAACCAGGTTACTTATACACAAAGATATTTAGTCATAAATTATTATTTATTCTCCTAATTAATTTTCCTTTTTAGTAGGGTACTCAAACAGAAGTTCTGTGCTTCATAATTTTATGGACATAGACTGAAAAAAAACAGCTGAAAGATATTTTTTGGTTACTTTCAGTGGTTGTTATGGGAAGTTTTTAATTCTTTTGAAATAAAAAAGAGCTATTATTTTCATCCTTTCTTGTGTATTTTATTTTGSTACTCTTACATTACAGGAGAAGCATTTCATATTTCATATTACACACTCTTGAGAAATGATAGGCTGAATTTTTTAAGGGAGTGAACATTAAAAACAACCTGATGTTGTTTTTATTTTACTTTGAAATGATTAGTCCAGTTAAGCAATTTTTAATAATACTGTTTGAATTCATGAGAAGGAAATCCCTAATCACTTAAGAAGATAAAAAGTTTTTTCCTATCTAGTCTCTTTTATTGATGACCACCGGATCATCTCTTGGAATTTTGAAAATTATAGTTTCTCATCAGCTAATATTTTCAGAACAATTGCATTTCATATTTTAGTAGACATAGTCTCTCTGGAATCCTGCCACAATGAGAATAATGCACCATCAAAAAAACCCACTTTTTTTCCTTAGTAAAATCATCCATTGTAAAATCCTGTTTGATTTTCTCTGCACATAAATTTTAATACATGAGAATAACAGTTAACAGTATTGACTAATTTTTTTTTAAGTTTTTTTGTTTTCTTGAGAATCCATATACCATTACAGTACAGTATTGATCTCTGCCCAAAGCAAAATCAAGCAAATTGATTTCACAAGCCACAAAATCTATCATGATGTTAATATATTACTGATTGAAGAAGTGGTTAAACAAGTGAACTTCACAGTAAACTCAAGAGCTCAATACACTTAAAACCCAAAAGTCTGGTAAAAGAAGTTCCAGCAAATTTAGTTTTAATACAGGGGCTGCACTGTCCATATATGAGCTAGGTCAGTGTAAAGAACACAGTATTGTCTCAATGTCACAGAGGCTCTCCCTCAAAGTGAGTGTAAATATGCAGAGAGTAACATCCCTAAACTTTGATCAGAAACCACCGGAAACTTAGGTGACAGTGAATATAAAATCCTACCAGCTTCTCGGATTACATGTAGAGATGCAACCTTTCTTTCCCCTCTCCTCAAAGATGAGCTGTGTAGCTCATCTTTGTCACCAGGTCATGGTAATGAACATTAAACAACAATTGACACAGAGTGATGGCCTTATAGATGTTTTTCCTCATTCTAATCCAATAAATTCCATAGAAAACTTCTAAAGATCCCCACAATTTCTGTTTTGCTACATGCCAATATTTTAACTTATCTAATGCTTAAAATTATTGACAAGGTATGAGAACCTGAGCAGGTTCACACAGCTGCTCTAACATAAAAATAGGTAAACATGTAAAGCCTGTGGTGCAGGAGGAGTAACTTGTGTGTCTTTCCTGGCCTCCTTGTCTGCATGCTAATTCCATCACTTGGATAAAAAATCAGAAAGTTTGTTTTTAAAGATCCTGTAACCTTCATTGTTGCCTTGAGCAGCGGTGAAGAAGTTGACAGATTGCTGGGTCCTATTTGTAGTCAGCAAAACTCCTTTTATATCTCATTCTCTGCCAGAAAAGAAAAGGAAGCTACTCAGTCAAGAAGATATAGTACAGCATTCAGGAAAGCAGAAAAAGAAGTGGGAGACAAAGGGAGCTGATTGCTGGAGTTCGTTACTCCCAAGGAATTGAGTACAGGCAGAAGTAAGTTAGAGCTCAGAATAGTCAGGGCATGTGAAGGAGAATCACAAAAAGCACTACTTATATTGATAAAAACCCTCTGCAATTCATGTCAATTTCTCTTGCTGCAAAAGTGAATCTATTTTTGTCTTCTAAATACTGTGTGATTTTTTAAATCAAACTCTCATTTCAATTTTTAAATTTCTTTCTTTTTTCCCCATGGTTTTTTAAAATAAATCTTGTAGCATCACTTTCATGCCTTCCTGACTTTTTGCATTTCTTTCCTTTTTGCACCCTGTAAGTTTTCAAATATATTTTTTAACTTCAGAAGCATTAGCCACTGTCAAAATTACCATTCTTCACTAGATTCTTTGTCACTGAAATAAAATAGGGAACTTCAGTCCTTGTTTAATAAAACCTCAGCTTCCATTCAGGGTGAAAATCATCAAAGAGCAGTTTTCACAAGCTAAGGAATCTTAGACATATGTAGATAGGTTCCCTCTAAATTTAGGAGGTGACATAAAATTTATTTGTAGAACTGAAAAGACCAAAAGAGACATCAGCAAAGGGAGGTTAAAGGAATTTATGCACTTCTATATGTGGACAACCACTYGTATTAGGAAAAATTTCTTTACCAAAACTGTTGTCAAGCATTTCAACAGGCTTCCAAGGAAAATGTTTGAGCCGCCATCCCTGGATATATTTAAAAGACATGCAGATGGGGCACTTAGGAACATGGTTTAGTGGTGGGCTTGCTGGTGCTGGATTTACAGTTGGATGCATTGATTTTAAAGGTCTTTTYGAACATAAATGATTCTATGATTCTATTCCCTGTCGCCTTGTGTGCACTGCTTGCTTCACTGAGACCTTGCCAATTAAAAGACCTTCATTGACCTAGCCAATTAAAAGGTGTAAGACTTCTCAAACTGGATAAGCCAATACATGATAGCACTTTTTGCCTCTTCAGCTCTTGCTTTACTTAATTACTTTAGCCTCCTTGAGACAGGTTGTCATAGCCAGGTAACACAAATAGATTTATTTGCTATTTTCTTCTTCCTTTTGTCCTCCCCCAGTCATAGGCCTCAAACTTTATTTGATGCACCTTCAATGTTAGATAAGTTCTTGAGTATAAGACAAGACACATGTTATCACTATGACTGAATTTCATGAAATGTATGTAATTTCAACAGAAAAGAAGCCAAGTCTAAAACATTGTAGATTAATACTGTTATCAATATAATTTGTGCTATAATCTGTCATATATAGATACACGTTATTTTTCTTTATTTGTATGCTATATAGATGYTTATAATATAAAATAATATGAAATAAATATTTCAAACAATTGAACTATTTACATTAAAATGGAGGAAAATTCAGAAGAGATATGCAAAAAAATTTCAAACTAATAAAAGGATTTTTACGGAGGGAATGTCTGTTCAATGAAACTGTGGAAGACAGAACAAACACTAAGCTGCTTTTATTGCGTTAAATAAGATTTAGTTTAGATATCAGAGAACCTTTTAGTAATTTCAAGATTAGGGAAGCAATGGGGTTGCCTGGGGAAATTGTGAAATCTTACATGGGTCTTCATAAATTCCACCCTGAGCATCTGTTAAAAATCACATAGATATTGTTGTTCATTCCCAGAGGCATAACTTGCACTAGCGACTTCCTTAAGTCCCTCCTAGTTCTGTGTTATGCATGTCCTATTTGGGGAAGTGCAGAGGAGAGGGGAGGAGAGGAGGGCTACAGGAGTGGCTTCTTTGAGAAGCTTTCCCCATGTCCAACAGAACCAATTCMAGGTGGATCCAAGACAGACCCGCCGCAAGGCTGAGCACATCAGTGATGGTGGCAGCACCTCAGGGACAACTTATTGAAGAAAGGATAAAAATGTTCCACAACAGCATCCTGAAGAGAGGGCTGAGAGACAACCCTAGGACCCCTGCTGGAGCTGGTGGATGCCCAAACGAAGTTGTGACCCCATGGGAAGCAGGCTCCTGGCAGGACTTGTGGCCTCGTGGGGCAGCCACGCTGGAGCAGTTCGTTCCTGAAGGACTGCACTCCGTGGAAGGGACTCATGCCTCCAGCCCATGGGAAGGTTCCATGTTGGAGAAATTTACAGAGGAACACCTACGAAAATTATTTTGTCTCTTTTTTTTTGTCTTCAATTGTGATTAAGGCTGTTCTTTTCAATTTCTTTACTTTTTGATTGATATTATCTGACAATGTACCTTCCTGCAAAGCATTAAAGATATTCTCTTCAGCATTTCTTAGCTGTTGTTTTATTCAGTTGTTTCTTTTATGATGTTCTGCATGGCTTATCCAGAATTTAAATGTAAGTTAAACCCAAAAGATGGCTTTTAACCATCTGTTAGCTAAACTGCTACCCTCCAACAGTTGATCTGTTTTATTTTGCTTAATAATTGACTTCTATTTAGATATCTTTATTGGTTTTAATAATTATAATTTTACTGTGAAGTATACAGTTCATTTCAGAACAATTGGCATCATATTACACTTTTGSTACTAATTTTCACAATCACCTCTTTTGATTTTTCATCCTAGGTATGAGTTTCACAATCTTAGACGAGCTTAAACTGTTAGACAGTACTTCCACTTACTCTACACTTCCATAAAACAAAGATAGGAAGATGCAGGGTGTTATTTGAGGATTTAGAAGTAGCTGGAATAAGTGGCTCTATATAAAGGAACAAATTAAAGAAAGCTTTTACTTAAACATCTGTCAAGCTGAAAGACATTAAGTCATGACAAAGTGAAAGGAAATTTTCTGCAGGAAAGTTATAGAAGCATGTTCTCCACTGAAAATTGTACACAATTTACTAGTTCTTCGGCATTTTTCAGCTACTACAGGATAAATAAAATCTACTTGGCATGCCATGGAGAAGAGTAATTTGGGGTTGGGGGAAGAGATTTGCAAACCTGGAGGTTTTGCCAGATTGATATAACCTGCAAAACTGTCTAATGCTTCTCATTTTATTCATATTCAAATATGCTCAGAGTGATGAATTAGTCATCACATAAGACAATCAAAATCCCGATTTTTCTCTTCCATGGCACCAACACGAATGTCAGGGCTGCTTAGTTAGCCATGARGAATAAACATTTATGAATGAAATCTATTGGCTAGAAACAAGGCAGTATAGGCATTCCCTGTGAATGAACTGAATTGCATCCAAGGGATATATAGCTCTTTTGGCATGAGTTCATGTTTCCAGCAGAAACAACCCTGCAAAGCTCATAGTAACATTCTTAACTAATTGCTTAGTTTTCTAATTATCAATATTAGCTAACTGCTTTGGCCTGCAGCCAATACTAGCTGTTTTTATCATTCTTCACAGTCTGTGAATTGAGTTGTACTCTTTCAAAACTGCCTACCGTATCAAAATCCCGTAAGAAAAGCTATGCAATGGCTTCCTTTATCCTGCTCAGCTTCACTTCAGAAACAAATATATTTTTTCTGTGTGCTTATAACAGCATAAGAGTGTATATCTATAAAATTTTGTCAAAGCTGTACAYATGGAAATATTTTGCTACTTTCAGTAGAAGTCCATGACACAAATTACTTGTCTCTACTTTTTCCATTGACTATATGCCTCTTCTAGGCCAGCCAAACAGTAAATATCTGAACAAACTTATCAATTCTTCTCATAAATCCAGTGTGCTGCATTGCTGGAGGAATTCCAAATACATTTGAGTTTCAAAATGAGATCTTCTTCCAACTTTGCAAGGAAGATAATTTTCATATCTGAGTGTAATTGCTCACACAATTGAATAGTTGAATACATCTCTTCTTGTTTTACTGTCAGCTAAAGTATCCAATTATCCTAAGGTATCCAAAGCATTCTACTAACCTTCTGTAGTAGATTTAGTCYATTGTAATATTAAATTTAATGCAAATAATTTTAGAAAGCTTAATGTTGTTTAATTTAGAWATTATTTTCTACTATTTTGAGATTTTGGGGGATAGCTCAAGTGTGATCTTTTTTCTTGCCATATGTTGGTTAAATTTTTTGGTGATCTTTTCCTATATGTATACACTTGGTTATGTAAACCCTATCATGGAGAAATCATAACAAAGTTTAGCATTAAAAGATTTATGACGTATCTGCTTAAGCCATTATTTTCCCCACATATGAGTCTCTCATATATATTTATTTAACATATGTTATCTGCAAATGTTTTTACTTAGATTTATTTTAAGCTGACATTCTTTCTTTTTCCAGTGTTCTTTCACACTCCATATAGTCATTATTTTTAATATTGCTGGATAAATATCAGCAGAGTATAAGTAAAAATAAATCAGACAGTTGCTTATTATCACGAAGTACTGTTGRTCCTGATTACATACTACCTGGAAATACTAGTCTATAAAATTCTTCAAGGAAAAAAACATATAGAATTTTCTGAATTTTTATTTAAYAAATGATTTGATAAGTGCTGGCCACTTAGTGTTTTCATTACTTTATATATATACATAAACAATATATATGTATCATGTTTTATATATATCTGTGTGTATATATATATATATATAAAATTTAAATAAGCATATAAAGTGACAACAACACGTATAGAAAGTTTTTCCCACTTTACTGCTTTCCTTCCAGTACCTGAACTAGACCTGTGGTGAACTTCTGCATTGCGTCTTCAGTGAAGGTTTGAAATGTTCAGCTGGTGGGAACTTTTCCTTTCCAGGCTTTCCTCTGAGCATTTAAAATAAGATTCATTTCACATAGTATTAGATGTTTAATATACAGATGTGTACTTCCAAGTGAATCAGTCTGAATTCACTTACAGTCAAAGACATAATTAAGTTGTCTTAGTTAATGTTTCCTCTTATCTGCTGTAAGCATCTTCAATAACGTGAGACAAAATACACTCTACCAGTGTTCATCTCTCTAAACTCTCTAGAGACAGACCTCTGGTTCAATAACTAGACAAATCCTTCCTCTAAGTTCCCTTTTTGGTCTTTCTAAGCATGTAAATTCTTGCCTACAAAATATGACAAACACCCTGAAACAGAGTTTCACATGCATTTTTTATCATCTGTAAAGATGATCCAAATTCTATCAACGATTCAAGTTCTTGCGCTTGACTATTATTAGTTCTTTAAATATTTTGTACAAAAGTAAATGATTGTGATTTTTTTAGCAAGCTCACAGAAACAAGGCCTGGATTTAAACAGGTAGCTAGTAAAACACTGCTCCACACAGGAACCTGGAAATCTAGGGGAAAATAAACTAAGTGTTAAATTCTGTTTAATGAACTAATTTTTTTTTCCATGCACAAATACCAACCAATTGATGTAGCCACATTTTATTTAAAGTGAAAAAACAGAAACTTTGACCAAACAGATGTAGCAGTCAGTGCCAAACACGTCCCTCCCTAGTGAAGCCATTTCAGGCAAACTGCTGCTTCCTCAGCTTGCAGTGATGCCCCCCYGGACAGGGACTGTACAGTCTTTCAAGGCCACAACACCTGATCTAGACTGACAGCACTGCTGAGACCGGAGCTGCTTCCCCCTGCTTCCCCCGTGTGCCTCTCTTCCGCTCCCTGCACCAGACCTCCCACGACCTGATCCTCGTCCCAGTCTGTGCTCTCCTTCTCTAGCTGCTCAGCACTTGCTGCATTGCCACCAGCAGCTGTAGCCAACTGCTGCTATGTTCCTAAATAACTTTCTTGTGCTTTTTCTCAGGTTACAGTAAATTTACTACTTATGACTAGCAGTTTATTGAAATAGGGGAATATTGGCAGACTTGACTGTCTTGTAGTTCAAAGGAAACTCAAAACCAATCCCTCTTCAGAGCTCAAGATGCCCTCTAAAAAAGTCTCTGATCTGTTTTCTTTCTGCTCCAGACTCTCACTTCTTTTTTCCTTGGAAACTCTTGCTTTCTATAGGAAGGCATATAAATACCTGCCCAGACTTTCACACATTAAGACAATTACAATTTTTTAAAATACTTTCTGATATACTTTCTTTTCTAATAGAAGTGCCTCCAAATGTAATGAAAGAACAAATGGAAAGCAGTATTTCACCCCTACCCATTGATTTCTTTCTGTTTACTTGCCTTTCTCTCCAATGGATATCACCAGAGCAGAATTTCTCGGACATAACAAAAGGGTAGAGAAGGAGTATATGGTCAACATGCTTTGTCTTCTGGGCTTTAATCAGAGGACTTAAATTTGCTCACTACTTTAGTCAAAGAAAAAATCCTAGAAGAATCTCTAGACAGACAGTAGCCATTTCAACCAAAATTTATGGATCAGCAAATTTTCTTTCTTTTTTTTCTTTTTTCTTTTTTTTTTTTTTTTTGGCACTGCTGCTATTGAACAATGTCAGGAAATAACCTTCCCATTCAGCAGAGATTAATATTTTCACTGATCCTTGAAAAACAGCTGCTACTTGGCTAAGATTGGATGTATTCCTAAAACTACCAATGTGCAAACAGCTATTAACCTTTAAAAATTATGCTCCACACATAATGGCATTTCTGTTTGAATCAGATTATATCTTTAGAGGCTCAAGTTAGAATCTAAAAAACTAAACCAAACCAAACATGAAAAACAGAGCCATTATGGGCCAAACTTTAAAAAACAGCTAATAAACAAACACACAATTCAGTTTAGATGATATAGCAGGTGCTTGTTCTGGTATCTTTTTAATGTGGTTTGACCACTGGAGAAGATGCCAAAATAATAGTAACGATGGGTTATACTTAATCCATATTGAGAATGTATTTGGTAATGTTTTAAAGAGTAGCAGAGGCCGATGGTATATAGCCCCTATGATCAGCCTTGTCTTTAATGACATCTGTATGACAGAACTGGGAAACTTTGTAGAATCCATCAGTGTTATGCTTTCAGGTGGGTTGAGATTGTTTGCCCAGAAGACGAATCCTGCCTGAAGAAAATAAAACTTTTTATGCATGTATAGTGAAAAAAAAATTGAGCTATACTTTCTTTCCTAATGTAGCACTCCATAAATGCACAGCAATGAACATGGAAATAAAAACATGAAATAATAATTAGAAGGCATATTTTTGTTGTATGTTTTTCATGTGCTACCAAGCCGTGGAAGGTAAGACTTTCCTTTAGGACCTCTAAGTGCAGTGAGTAAAACCTTACACTCAACAGCATTTGAAATTAACAAAACTATTTTGACTGCCCTGTATTTTTTTCAGGTTAATGCTATTTTTCTTCAACAGCATAGCAGTCAGCGTACAGTGCATCGAAACAGCACAAGTGTAGGAAACCCAGTCACATCTGGGTTCTAAAATAGCCAGATCAGACATGATTGGTATATTGAATTATGTGAAGATTGCTGTGGTTGAAAAGAGAATAGTTTATCTTGTCATAGAAAAAGAAGGCTTCATGTCCTCATATCCTGGGGATCCTATGCTAAGGAGAGAGTTGCTGGCCACTTTGTGGTAGGAAAAAATATTCAGTGTTCAAGGACAGTTTTCTTTTACCAGACAGGAGCTGGCAGAATGACTCACAAATTACGGTCATGRTGATGTTTGCTGCCAACAACTTTGACATTGCAGAGGACATGACAGTGATTCTTTGAGAAAGATATGTCATGCAAGTGAATTTTCCCAAAGTAAAGGTACTTATAAACATTTATATTTATGCATCTATGCCTGTGTAGGGTTGTTTTGTTTTGGTTTTTTTTTTAATATATTATTCCTTCTTGGAAGACAGAGATGAATAAGGCTAAAATAGAAAGGGAATAATTGCTCCACTCTCCCCCCCAGCCCCAGGCATTTTGCTTAGCCCTTGAAAGCATCCTTGGTCAAGTTTCAGAGGTCATGGTGAACCTTGAGAAGTATAAAATCTTTGTTTAAGTACTGTTTATTACAGGTAATTACAGCCAAACAGTCATCTTTCAGAACAGTCTTCCTACTGATGCTGGTTTTCTAAAATATTTTCTAATAGCTTTGGAAAATGACTGCACATCACAGCTACTTTTCCCAGAAACCCACTGAGAAAAATCCAGCTTCTGAAGAATTAAAATAAGCCCTATTTTTTTATTGACTTTCAGTTGACAAACATAGATCGAGAAATACAAGTAGGACACAACCCACTTTAACTCTTCCCGCAGTAGGTAAACAATTTTTCCTGTTTGTGAGACACTGGCTGAACTGTGTTAAACTAGTCTGTTCCATGGCACAAAATGCTGGGGATTTACATTATGTGCTTCCAAAACAGAATGAAAATTAATGTCAATTTCAGTTCTTTACTTCATATTAAATTCTATATCTTAAAAGTGTTTGAGAACATGTATCAGGCCCTCACTTTTTCCTTCCCTTAAAAAGCAAAAGCTATGCATGATGCCAGAARCCATTCAAGGTATACCCTGAAGGGTTTACTTTGGATCCCAGTTTCTGAGGTGAAAAAACTTGCACATTATCTTGCTGGAAAAGCAGGTAAGGTGAAAAACACATGACAAATATATATACTATTGCTGCAAAACTCAGTGTGATCCTACAATGCACTTTATCACRATTAGCATAAACTAGTAAGTGTAATTACATTAAAAAAGGAAAAATAATGGTCAGTTCTGACACAAAGTCTTTGTTTGAAATCAGCCTTTTGTGCTCATTGAGACAGAAGGTGATTTTTGAACACAGTACCTTTCAAAGCTTAGTAAATATAACAGCATCCTGTTTCTTCTCTTGTTCTTCCCTCTGCCTCTTCCTTTATTTTGTCACTGATTAGCCTACAGTTCCCTCTTATTGGAAAGGAATACAGTCCTCATTTAAAACAGGAACATATTTGTGCTAACTTGTTGGCTACTGATTTCAATATCAGTTAATCTTACATTTGGCACCTTTTTTTTTTCCCTAATGACTTGTTGAATATGTTCCCTGGGAAACAGGTAAACATGGTTAAAACCTACAGCAGACAGAAAAAAATTTATTATATCTAATGTTTTTATGGATTGTCACAGTGAAAAGCTGCAATATACAAATTCATATGGTTTTCCTCTCTCTCAGACTTTAAACATATTTCATTTACAGGGTTCAAAATTCTGCCCATGCCTCTCTGACAGTCAAACAGAGTCTATCGAAGTCATTCCAAAAGACACATGTAGGCAAAAGYGAAGTAAAAACCCCCAAAACAGTTTGTATCAGACAACAGGAGGACACAAACACAGTCTTTCTTCACTTTATTCAACATTCATATTCCGATCAAAATTGTATAAAGAAAATGCTGCTAATGAAATACACTTCAGAGAAATTGTCCAGAGTCAGCTATTTTTTTCTCCCAATCTGCTTTTTTATTGGGGTAGTTTATAACCTGTCAGCTTTTATTTTCAAATTTTACCTCACACATATGAGGTATMAAATATTTGGTATATTTAAATCTGTTTGTGCCATTGCTCTAATCTTTATGCACGTAATTGTCCATTTAAATCAGGATGACGTGAATGTACCAGTTTTCCTGAAATGTGTTACTTCAGAACACTTCAGTATTGTTATAAAATGAGTACTACCTACTACATTTCCGCTTGTTTTTTCCATATCTTCCCTAGTGGAATGAAGCATGTCTTAAATCTGTTGGTGTCCATAGCTGATGCTTGACACTGTGAGAAGCTGGGTACATGAGAAGGACAGATTTTCACTGCAATGAATTTAAACTCTTCCTTGTCAGAGGACTACCCCTGGTATCAAAGTTAGCTTGAGGAAAAACACCATAGAAGACAGATCAGGTTGAGAGAGCTGTTAACCATTATGCTGGTCTGGACAGAGTTCTCTTAACTCTCAAAATATTTAATTTCCTCTAAGCACTGTCAATTTGATATAGCGTCAACTACTCTAGCATTGCTGAGAGGGTAAAAACTAACAAGGTTTTTCTAAGAAAATAATCTTGAGTCAGCCCAGTAGAATTTTCATTWAAAAAAACCAAAAAAAAMCAAAAAAAAAACCCAAGAAATCAATTTGTATTTGTGGAAGGTGAATATGTAATCTTCAGAAAGGCAAGCTGTGTGCATCACAGTATGTCCTTGTCATAGTCCAGAAAAAAAGACAGGTGGATATACTGGCATGCAAAACCAGCTCTTGGGTAAAGGCAGTTCAACCATGTGTTTTGTTATACTAGCCACTTCAATTAAAAAAAACAAAACAAAACAAAACATGGTATTTGCAGTGTCTGCAACAAAAGAAGAGTATTTCTTTTTTTAAGGGAACTCCAGAGAATCCACATTGATTGTCAACAAACCCTGACATGATCATTGGAGCGTTACACAGGACTGATCACCTTACAAACAGCTACCTTACAAACAGCTCTCTAACAGCAACCTCAAGACCTGACTCACTACATGTTCATGGAAATATCCTAGAAGCGTTTTCTTTGGCAGAGAGGTTGAAGTGCCTGCACTTTTAAAATTCATTAGCATGGTGGTAGTCAGTTTGAAAAATTAAGTAAAATAAAATAAGAGGAACATGAAGAACATGTTCTGAAACAGATATTTTTCTGATTTTGTATTCAAACAAAACTTTTAAGCAGTAGAAATTTTTAACAAATTTTTTTTTTTTAAATTTGGAATAAAATCTCACAGTTTTCATGTTTTCTTGGATTTGGTTATTTTTGGGCACTTTTTTTTTTTTTGCTTGTTTGGTTATTTTTTTAATATTTATTTACTCTTTCTTTATTTTTAACCAGAATATTTCTTGACCTAAATGACTTGTTTTATCAAATCTGCTAAATCAGCACCACCTTTTCTAATAAAACAATGCATTTGGCCAGATATGTTCCAGCAAAGTGGTTTTAACAACATGACATTTAAAGACTGTTCACAAAAGAAACCCCTATCAAATGGAAAAAGAACATCATTATGTTCTTGCTCACTCACCCTTTTTCTGCCTTCGGTCATGTCGTGGTTGCTATCACTGCATTGCTCTCTTATTCTGGTCTGAGTGGCTCACTGTGCAACTTGGTATCATTCCATCCTGTTTGGAGACTGGGAGCTGTTTACAATAAAGAATTAAATCAAATGTCTGTCAGCAGTCTGGAAACCCATGCTGTAGCCATAATGATTCACCTACATGGTGAACCACATTATATGAGACTCTGAAAAAAATCTTATGCCAAGGCTATGACAAACTACTTCAGTGGACCATGGTTCAGTTTCTAAACCAAAAAAGAAGTTAGGCTCCAAAATGCAATTGACTTCAGAATAATGAATGTGTGGGAAAGTAATTGGTGTTCAAGTCAAATATGGAAGAATTGTTTCTTTTGGTGAATGTTCAGTTCAATCTTCATTGCTTATTCCACCCTTGGTCTCCTGAGATGAGACTTCTTTCAGAGCTGCCAAATAAATTGAAAATGACTTGCAATTTATTTAGAAGGCAAGTATCCCTGACTTGGGTTGAATTTGAAATGGAATAGAGACACAGAAAATAAATACCAAGATGTTCTAATAACATCAATTTCCTGAAAAAAAGTACTCACACTTACTAAACGTATATATTTATCAATTTGTTCCTTGGACTGCAGAATAAGCTTGTGTATATTTCTGGAATTTGTGAAGCAAATTGTAATGCATAATATCCATATCTCAGCAAAATATTAAGCTGAATTTTTTGCAGCAGAACTACATATTGCGTGCTCATTAGCATCTGCTATAACAAAATTAATACCACTGAATGAAACCTGGTCTTAACTGATGTCTGTTTTTCTAAACAGTTTGAAGGTGGTGTTTTCAAGTCTATTAACTGCAAACGCTGTGTTTTAACATGTGATTATCCCTCAGAAAAAAAGCAAAAGCAAAGCTAATCAAGCTTCTCTTTTTTCCATTGTCGCGTTCCACTGTGGGGAACTGCGGAGAGCTCTTTTAAAAATGGATGGTCGGGAAGGAAATGAAGCCAAACGAGGCAAACACTGTATCTGAGAGCCGTTTATTGACAACAAAAGGAGAAGGAAAAGGACTTGCCCGAGCGAAAGATGGCTAGAGGAGACAGAAGAGAAGAAAGGAAAATGGAAAAGGACTGGGAGAGAGGAGAAAGAGGGAAGAGAGAGAAGGAGAAGGCGTTACCCAGCGAGTGGGGACAGCGCGGTCCGTGTCCGGGCGGCGGGAGGTGCGCACGCTGCCTGCTTGTGGGAGGGGCGCGGCTCCGCAGGCGCGGCTCCCGCGGCGACGGCCGCGCACCCGCGGTGAGTGGGTGCTCGGACGGGAGGAGCCGGACCCTGGGCAGGGTCGCAGCGAGGGGCTGGATCGGCGCGKCAGGGAAGGACGCTGGCAGTCCAGGCAAGGACGTGGGACGAAGCGGCAACGCGGCAGTTAGGGGCACAGGGAAGCAGGAGAGGTGCGAGGGCAGGAGAGCCAGAAGGCAGGCTGGGGCCTGGGCAAAGGAGGGAGCGAGCAGGAGCAGCAAACAGTAGCAAGCCCTCCCAGCGAGCAGCAAAGCAGGTGGTTTTTATACCGCCCCGGCCCCTCCCAAAGTCCGCCCGAGGACAGGGAACCATTGTCCCAGTCCAACCTTTCTTTCCTGTCCATTGGTGGAGAGCTCTTGGAGACCTGATCGGAGAAACCCCCCCCACAGTGTCTCCCGCTGCCTGCCTCGTGGGAGGTGTTGCCGGGCGAAGTCACCCCGGAGCCAAGGCTGCTCCTCGCTGCCTCCTGCGTGTGGCGTGTCTGCACCTCTCCTCCACGTGCCTCTGACAACCATTGTCGAGGCATAACAAAACTGARCTGGCTCCTCACACCCAGGAATCCACCAATATCCATGCCTTTCAGATCAATAGCTTCCCTTACTGGAACAATGTAAAACGAAAGAAAATTGACAAGCAGCTAGCTCTTCTGACTGAGCAACTCAGTGAGCAGATTTCTGGGCATACTGATTTGAAAACATATCCATACCCTTTATCCTGTGTTGGTTCTGCATGGACCGGTTCCACTTCGGCTGGAATTTTTTTGACCTCTAGGTTTTTAGAGATAATGGGCTCAGATGAGGCCTGTGAATCTGCTATCAGAGCTGTAATTGCAGGATTGGGGCTTTTATTGCTCTTTTTTTCACTCTCTATGTTTACAGGTACATAAACCTGCTTGAAACACTTGTTAAGCAGAAAGCTTATCTGCTGTGCTTTGGCAGTACAGCACAGACATTATTACAAGAGGGAAGTTGTGAAATTGGTCGGAATACCTTGGAAAACACTTAAGTTGGTACGAAATGGTAACACGTGGGATTCCATGTCCATATAATTAGTCATATCTGATACAGGTAGGTAGGTAGGTAGATAGATACAAATAAATATATATCTGTGTTCTTGAAAGTAACATTTCATGTTTTAATAAATGAACATATGGAAATTCCAAAAATCTTTAAAGAACTAACTATACATTCCAGGGTAATGACAGTGCAGTGAAAGCTCATTTTGAGTTTTAATGCTCAGTAAGTTGCTCTCTAACAGGTTTCCATTTAAAGATGTCTTTAAAAAGCTGATTGTTTTAAATATGTGATAGATAATATTCTCTATCTAAATAATTATTTTACAGATTATTTCCTCCCAAATAATTTTCATAAGGGAGATTACACACCTATCTCTTCACAGGGGAGAGAAATAGATACGGATTTACAAATGACAAGAAAAAAAAAATTCTTGGCTATGCTTGTAATGATTTAGTTTCAATTTCATTAAAAACTTAATAGAAATACTTTCAGTAGTGGAATTAGAGATCAGAGAATCATTGCTTTAGGTCACCTGTCTGGTTCCAGCCAGAGCTCAGGAACTCCACTGTTTTTAAAACTTTCACTTTTTTTTTTTTTTTGTCCATGCTTTGAAAAGATTCAGGCCACTGTAAGGACATATCTCTTATCCCATTCCATCTTTGCTTTCAGCATTTTACTTAATTCCAGAATATATCCGAAGAAAGGTTGCAATAAATTAAAGAGGAAAAAAAAGAAAGTGGTTTTTTGAATTACTTTTATGATTACACAAACACTAGTGTTCATAGCATGAAGCTGAGTCAGGGGAGGTTTAGGCTTGATGTTAAGAGAAGGTTTTTCACGCAGAGGGTGGTTGAGCCCTGGAGGTCCTCAGGGAAGTAGTCACAGTACCGAGCCTGTCAGGCATATGTTGTGATTCTTAGGATGTCCTGTGCATGGCCAGGAGTTGGACTTGATGATCCTGATAGGTCTCTTCCAACTCAGCATATTCAATGATTTCATAGTAGTCTAGAATGGCTCTTGTACATTTACGGTTTTTGCCCTCAGTCAGTGAGTCCAAAAATGAATTTTAGCAGCCAAAAACTAGTGAAAAACAAGGACACTAGGATTACAACCTATTCTATGTGTACRTCTTCAATGCCAAAAAGATATGGGGAGGCCATACATTGCTATGGCAGCTCTCCATTATCAGAGAATCCCCCCTGCACTGAACTAATCCTATAGTGCCTGTTAAAATGGCTTTATGGCTTTAATATACTGGAAAGTTAAGATAARTGTGAGTCTGGAGATTTGGAACAGTAAAACCTTTCCAGATGGAAAAGCTTCTATGATGTATCAAGTTCTCTCAAGCAACACACACAACTTTGTCATGAGAGAAAAAAGAAACCTCCACAAAAATTAAAAAAAAAAAAAAAGTGAGGGAAAAGAAAAGCAAAAGAGGACAAGAAGACATTTTTTATTTTGATTTTTCATTTAAATCTTCATCTCATATTTTCATTTGGGGTATGTGATTTAAAACTTCAGTTGAGTAAAAGAGGTCAGTAGGGAGAAGGGATTTTCTCAGAGACGTTCAGAATGGTTTGATCATCATTCAAATACTGATGAACTAAGAGTGTTTACTTGCCCACAAAGAGAATATTTTGGCATTCACCCGGCTCTTAAAAAAAACCCCTAAAAATAGAGTCCTTTGAACATAGGAATGAGTGCAGCAAGGATAGCAAACAAGATGCTAGTTTGCATTGCTAGAAATAGCTAATTTAGGTGGAATAAATCTTTGAACTCTTTTGAATAGATCGAAATTTGAATTTTGAATTTTAAACTTGAAATTTCTTTTAATTTCTTCCATGGCATGAGCTTACATTGCTCTTATGAACACAATACTGAAATGTACCCCCTTACATCCGAAGTTATACAAACAAAATCTAACATGAGTCAGTCCTGTGTGAGTCACACAAGTTACAGCAAACATGCATGCATTTGTGTGTGGGTCTGTGTTGTGGTGGGGGAGTGGGCAGCTGCTTGCCCACTCCCCCACCAGCGGGACTGGGGAAAGAATCAGAAAGGTAAAAGATAGAAGACTCATGGGTTCAGCTAAAGACAGTTTAATAGGGAAAGCAAAAGCCACTCATACAAACTGCGCAAAACAAGGAATTAATTCAGTGCTTCCCATGGGCAGGCAGGTGTTCAGCCATCTCCAGGAGGGCAGGGACCCATCACACATAATGGTGATTTGGGAAGACAAACACCATCTYTTCAAATGTCACCCTCTGTCTTCCTTCTTCCCCCAGGTTTATAGACTGTGTATTATTTTATATGGTATGGGAATATTCCTTAGTTCATTTTGGCTCAGCTGCCCTGTCTGAGCCTCCTCCCAACTTCCCATGCATCCCCCATATCCTTGCCAGCATTATGATATGAAAAGCAGAAAAGACTTCAGCTCTGTACAAGCACTGCTCAGTAATAACAAAAACACCTCTATTACCATCCCTGTATTCAGCACAAACCCCAGCCACAGTCTCGTAACAGCCACTGTGAAGAAAATTAACTTTAGCCCAGAAAAAACCAGCACAGTTGGTAAAATCTTRTATTTCTGTTTTGCACTGGGACTCTGTTGTGAATCAATGCATATTAAAGTCTTTTCTTTTGACTGATGTCTTTGACAAGTGTTGAATTCAACTCATCTAATAGACCAAAGTTCAAGATATTGTTCTGTACACAAACAAGGAAATCCACCATGTATTCCTCTTTATTATGTAGTAGGGATGTTCAAACTTCTTGGACTTAAAACACGTATAGAATAATTTTAACAGATTTAAGTACCACTGTGATTTGTATAACCTAAAGTACATTTTAGGGAAAGTACACTAGTAACCAAAAAAATGGGAAGAAAGTAAGCCCCTCCCATATTATTCGTCATGAGCAAGTCATCATATGGGTGAGTTGTTGCTCATCTTCCCTACTACTTCAATAAAGCTTCATTTTATAAAGTGTTGTCAGATTCCGTCACTGTTTGGACGACACACCACTGAAAACAGTGATTGAAAATGTACATACATATTAAAGACTTTCTTTTTTCAGGCTGTACTTACATTTTAAATGGAATCAAATGCTGGTAGAGTGCAATTTTCAAACCTAAACTCCCACATTGTCTTTGTAAGGATTGTTCCTTTACCTTGCTATGGTAAAACAAGCATTTATGGGTAATCAGCTGGCAATGTATAKCTAGCTTCATATGTTTGCATTCATGTTTAGACCACTGATACAGTTACAGCTCTAAGATGATTATAATGAAAGGATAGTTTAGACGTATCTGTGATAGCTGTTGTGGCTGAACCCTAGTCAGCAATTAAGTGCCTTGCATCTGCTTGCTCACTCCCCCCCTCCCCTGGTGGATGGAGAGAAGAATCAGAAAAAAATAACACCCATGAATTGGGATAAGAATGGCTGAATAGTTGAAATAAATTAAAATAAACTAGAAATATTAAATACTAATGTTAGTAATTGCAATGAACAGGAGAGAGAGAAATAGAAATCAAGACAGACAAGTGATGCCCAATACAGTTTCTCACCACCCACTGACCAATGCCCAGCCTGTCCTGTAGCAGCTATTGGCCCTTTCTGGCTCAATCTCCCCAGTTTATATACTGAGCATGAGGTTGTATAGTATGGAATACCCCTTTGGCCAGTTCAAGTCAGCTGTCATGGCAATGCTTCCTCTCATCTTCTTCTTCAGATCTGCGCTGGCAGAGCATGAGACACTGAAAAGTCCTTGACTTAGGATAGGCATTGTGCAGAAACAACTAAAACATCAGTGTGTTATCAACATTGTTCTCATACTAAATCTAAAACACAGCACTTTAYCAGCTACTCAGAAGAAAATTAACTCTATTTCAGCCAAAACCAGGGCAATAATTTTGCACTAAAAGCTCACTAAACACTCAAATAACAAATGTGTGGTCACTTTGAAATCACTGAAACTAGAATAGGTAGTTTAACATTAGCTTGAGTACATTGACACAGTGCTTCAGACACRGTGGTGTAGGAACGTGCTTTATACATAGTTTATGATCATGACCACTCCTATTGATCTGAGGAGCATGAGCTGAAAGCCTTGGGAAGAAGAAGCTAAATGTTTCCAAATGAAATATTACCCCATTAAAAAGATACGGATCAAAAGTGTTGCTTTTAAAGGGCCTTTGCATATTTCTTTCTGGAGAAGGTGCGTACAGAAACAGTACAAAAAATCAGAGAAATTAGTAATGTGACCTAGGTTATTAAAAAGGTGCTAGCAAGAGTCATAGAATATAAAAATATGCTGCCCATCTTACCAACACACTGAAATAACCTATAAAAAAATGACTATAGCTATTCTTGTTTCTCTCCTCTAGTGATAACAAATACGGATTGATGCGTTCTATTTCTTGTGATAAAAGTAACAATATTGGCTGTAATGGTCAATCGTTAAAGGTACCATTCATCAGGTTTGAATTCCAAGGGCCAGCTGCCTTTGTATCTGACAGAGCAATTCCTGCAGCGTTGGGAGAGAAAGGAGGCTGCGGTCAGCAGGAGGAGCCGCAGCATCAGAGGGGAAATGGTACCCATGGAAATAAAACACGCTTGCAGGCTGTYTAGAAAGAGCAGTGGGTGTTACACYGGAGGCAGGTGAGAGGGAGAAATAAGCTGTAGTGGCTGCAAAAAGCCTGAGCTGTGGAGGGTCTGGCATGCATTTTGTTTTCAGGTTCATTCTTTTTCAAGAGAGAGAGAGAGAAAAGGGCTAAAAGTGACACGAAATTTAAAATCTCTCTTCCAGGAAATTTGGACTTTGTAATATTTGTTTTCCTCGCATTTGAGTATTACCGGAGGGAAAGAAAATTACAGAAGAGAAAGGACAGAAAACTGAGTATTACTGGCATCACCCGTTCCTTTATGGCGGACATGTATCAATGAAGAAATGCAATCCTTTCTATGGAGCAGAGGAATTTCACTGTGATTATAGACCAGGCAAAATGTAGTTAATAACTATGCCAGATGGAGCTTCATCTGCTGGGGATTCACTTCAGAAATGGAGAAATTATTGGTGAATATGGGCTCTGTCTTTTTAAATTTAAGACCTTGGGAAATACTGACATCCAGTTTTGATGTTTAGCCAGAAGAAACAGTTATCTTGAGGGATAAGGTGATAGGAATGTTAATTTGAGCAGAGACATCAAAAGCTATTTGCATGCTAATCAAGTCAGCATTAGCAAAGCCTCCAAATTCAGTGTACATCAGCTGAAGTTCTCACATAAACAGGTTTCTGCCTCATGAATGCTTGAGTACAAAGCCGTACAAAACTGAATAATTTGAAACATAATCTTGCACTTTGGCATTGAAGAACAAGAGGGAGATGAGTTATTGAGTAAAAGATGGATCCTATCCTTAAATATGATAGTGTTTCTGGGAGCAGGAATATTTTCAAAAAAGCCTCAGTGCAAAATAAACTATGGATAAATTACTGAAATCAGCTTTTCTTGACAATACAGTTCAGCATTAGATATTAGTGACAAGTAAAGGCACCCGAGGAAGGGAAAAAACCACAAAATCGTTAAATGCCAATAKGGTTGGATTGTTTTTTAGTATCAGACTCAGTCCCAAGAGTCATAAATCTACAACTGGCTTTCACTCAAAGGGCCCAGGAGGAGCAGGGGAGGTTAGATTGAGTATTAGGAAAAATTTCTTCACCRAGRGGGTTGTGGAGCATTGGAACAGGTTGCCCAGAGCAATAGCTGAGTCACCATCCCTGAAGCTATTTAAATGACATGTGGATGTGACACTTGGGACATGGTTAGTGTTGGACTTGGCAGTATGGGATAATGGTTGGACTTGATGATTTTTTAAGATCTTTTCCAGCCTAACTGTCTTGGTGTAATAGAATTGGTGAGTACTGCAAATATTGTTATAAGAGTAGGCCTACAGCATTAGATTGGCTGGAACCCTTGTATCCTTGCTGTTGTCAGCACTGTGCCATCATCCYTCTGTTCCCAGGTTCTGGAAACACAACTCAGTGCAGCTCTGGGGATGGCGCATTCCCCTGGTGCCACAAGCAATTGCTGCAACCACCTCGTGCATTGACAAATGACCTGAAATTTGCTTGACATGACAGGTATATTGAGTGGGTAGTGACTCCTATTCTAAAACCCACAAATGTAGGCCTGAATCAGAGCCCAGACACACCAGTTCAAACTGCAGCAAGGTGGACCCGGGTGAACAGGGCACTCCTGCAACTTACAGACGTGTCATACCTGCAGCTGACAGCCTGGCCATTACATGCAGTGTCTGGTGCTTGGGCAGTAGCTTTTACAAAGCACTCAAAATTACATTTGGTATCTGTTACACCCCGAGCTCACTTGGCACGTCTTTTAAAGAGGCTTAGGTACTTCAGTTCCCTTGGCAGTGAATGGGAGAAAACAACAAACTTCTCAGGATGTTGAATGGCAAATTTTACTTGCAAACTTTAGAGAATAAGGTACTTGGCAAATTTTAAAGCATCATCCAATCGCAGTAAAGCCCTTTACAAAGCACTGACTTTGCAAACTGTAACAGATCCGACTTTAAGTTACCCAGATTTCGAGAMGAGGAAGTTAGGAGAAGACAGAGAAAGGAGAGAGAAAGAACAGTCACAGCCCTGGATCCAGTATGGTCTCAGCTGCTGTGAGGTCTGAGGCAATGGGGTACGTCAGACCAATGTCATGGTCTTTATCTGCTCTGGTCTCCCCCCAGCTGGGATTTTAATTGTGCCACTGGCTTGGTAGCAACTTTGGGGCTGGACCAGAGGCTCCAGTGGGTGGGATGTGAAGCAGTGGTCTTCCCCACCTATGCAGAACTTGCCCTGCCCTCACTCCGCGTATTAGTTGTTTTGAGCCAACAATCATTTCTCCTGGCTCCTACAGTATCCTTACAGGAGGGSTTATTAGTTCAACCCTTCTCTGTTTTCTTTATTAATTTTTCAGAACAAGTCACATGTATTCATTAATCACAAAACCTCAACTCAGTCAGCTTTACTAAGTTTTTCATCATCTGCTGTCAAAAATGCTCCAAAAAAGAAAGTATTATTTTTGTTATTCAGTTTATTCTAGATTAGTCTGAGCAGCCTGAGATGCACAGATGTGGTCAGGTAGCACTTGGCTGGTCGCTGCCCAAAGGCAGGCTATGGCCACTGACAAATGACCACTAAGAAGAATTAGCAGCAAGTACTGCTTTCCCATCTAACCAGCTCTCTGTCTCTCAGCAGGCCTGTACCTTCAAATAGCCACAAGCATCTTCATCCTACATCCCCGAGCATGCAAAGTAGACTCTCATTTTATGTCGTATGCAATATGCTAGTTGTGGTCTTCCACTAAGCTTCATATTACTTCAGAAAAGTGTCAGAAAAGTGCGTGCAAAAGCAGTAATTTTGTCATGAAGTCACCCGGCTTATCACACAGGGCAATGATGCACAGTGTGGATGCACTAACATGAAACGCAAACCCCTTTCTACCTCTAGACCTAGACTCCATGTGGTAGACAAGGGATTTGCCACTTGCAAACATCAATATTAAATAAAAGAAGTTATTTTTCCATGCAGAATAATCCCACTAATTTTCCATCATTTGCTTAGCAGATCGCTGTTTCCTTTTTATTGAACTCTGCAAAAAGGGAGATCCCTTGGTGGTGCCTAAACTTTGATATACTTAGCAATTTAGCAGTTTAGCTAAAAACTGAAATTCCCCTAGGTGTAGTTCTAGATGTAAACATGAGGAGACTGTCTTTCTTCATGGTCATAATGAACTAGCTGTTTTTGTTGCAAATGAAAGCTGAAAGGACAGATTAATGTAGAGGAAATAAAGTAAAATAGGAGAACAGCTAGTGAACAGACAAAAAGCATTAAAAAAATGAGAAAAGAAAAACACTATATACCTGGGTAATGTTTATCGAGAACTCCTGTTTGTAGTACAAGAGAAATTGTTCATGATTTGTTTTTTTTCTGATGTACATATTGGAACATGGAATCTTTGAGAAAAGGAAGAATAAAATTTTCTTGGTGTGACAGGGGTAGTCAGTGGATAGCAATTCCTTTTCTATAAAACACTATCTATAAGTGATGTCCTGAGCAGACATTGTATTTTCTGATTTGAAATGAGTCATATTATTAGAATTTTTTAATCATCATTTTACTCCATATTTATTCAATTGCTCCTCTCTCTTTCCACATGAATATGTATCCATATCTGTGTCTGTATCTATAGATGTACATAAAAAGAAGTATCTGGAAGGAGAGTTTTTTCAAGATAAAAACAGTAACTAGAACCAGGCCTGTAATGTAATTTTTTATACATTTTTTAAATACTGTTATTTTCCTATGAATGATCTTGGGAATTATAGTTGAAAGATACTACCAGTAGTACGAGACTTCTACATGGCTTCACTGGCTGTAAAAACTGAGGAAGATATTAACACTCTTCGTCTTACTAAGACAAGTAACTAAGTTTTTCATAAATACAAAAAAATAACCCAAGAGAAATGAGAATTTGTGCAAGTTGGTTCATTCGTCATTAAGTCTTCCAGGCACATTAAGGCTTCAATACTTTGCACAGTCAATATACAGAACTTAATAAGATTTTTTTGCATAGTTTAAGGGATTTTTGATTAGTTATTGATGTATATTGGTGAGAGTCTAAAAGGAATATAGAATACATCAAAACATGCCTACTCTGTCTCATTATTATAAAGTTTAGTCCTTTAGAAAATATATGAATATAATTTGACTAAAGCATATTCAAGTACAAATGTTCCCATATGTAAAGAAGAGATAATGATAACTATAAGTCAGTATTCAGAAAACAAAATTCTTTTTGAGACAAATACATGTAATAGTAAATAAAACCAGGTTCTTATTGACTATTATAAATGATTCATGTTCCTATATCTTTCTTCATTTCTTTTTAATAGTTTCTGTATCTTTTTTAAATATCCCAAGCTTGTTGAAAAGGGAGCCAAGAGAATTGGTGATGCATATATCTGCAGGGAAGCATAATAAGGGTCTATTCTGGGGTACTGAGAGAAGTAGATATAGGTGCCTTAGGGAAAAATGTATCAAGTAGTTACAAATCTGAATGCTGCTAGTTTGCAGATTTAGGATGTTTTTAGTAAAAAACCCTATAAACTAATTTTTCCTTAAAGAAAAAGGACTCTAGATAGCACTGAGATTTTGGCCAGAGTGGGACATAAACTGAGGTGCCAAGTATATTACCAAGCCTAGGCCATATGCCAAATTTAACTTTTTTTACTTATTGACAAAAAAGTAGAAAGTGTTTCTTCTTGGGCATTTCTTAATTCTCAGTGCTCCATCTAAAATGGCTTGTCATTATCTCCCACTATCTCCCACAGTGTACCTTGGGTCATAGGTATGAGTCACTGAGATCTCTGGGTTTTGTATGTTCCCAGCCTCTCTCCAGTGTTGTCAAAAGGCACATCTGCATATAAAACAGAAATGCCTTCAATTCATTGTCTTCTTTCATTGCCCACTCACAATACATATATTAATTTTTTATTTTATGTCTCTTGAAATAACACAGAACATAGACAAGAAACTCGAAAGACTAAGTAGGAAACTAGGAAGGATGAAAGGCATGTGAGGCACTTTTGTGTGAACAGATGGGTTTATGCATAGTGACATAGATGGCAGCTGATGTAAGGCTGTGGTGTTATGTTCTGCATCCTCACCCCAGATATTTCCTAACTGACCACAGGAACATACCACTTACATTGACTACCTGTCTTATCAGGGTTAGACAAATGGTACTAAAAGCAACTTTCTGGGCTTTTTGGGGGTTTGCAGGGGGTAAGACCCCTCCATTGTGTATTTTGTGAGCGGTGAATACACCAAAGTGCATGAAGCTATTACACTTCAAGAAGCATGTGTATCGTATCTGCCCACTCCCTCACATCACAGAAAGAAAATGTAAAGAAAGGGCTTATATTCAAAGATACAGAAAATAAAAAAGAGCTTATTCACACCTTTAAATTTTCTACCTGTAATAAGATACAAAGATAAGGTCTATAAAGTTGTTACACATATTTTATGTGAATCAGGCTAGGACAAAAGGTTCACAGGTGTGAGATGATTTTCTCCTTTTCTCATTCCAATTTCTAATTTCTGATCCTAATTTTTAAACCCTCTTTTTTTTTTATGGGCTGGCTTTTATACCTGCATGTCATGAATGCTGCCTGCATGTCTAAGAGCTAATTTATATTTTCAGCATGTGAAAAGCCTTGAGAAAGGGAAAATATTTTAGCTGGTATTTCTGAGCATATAGTACTGCTGATTCCCTCTTCAGATCAGGCATTCACATAAACAAGTTTTGTATCTTTTTTCCAAACTACTATGTACTGCGTTTTTAAAATATAATGCCTAGGGAGTATATGTTTGCTGATCTCATAGCAGTAGCATTCCGTTCATTGGTTAAAAGGAATGGAAGTATTTGACAGAGAAAACAGTAGAAAAAATAAATGAGAAACTACATTTTATGAATAATCACTTTTATAAAACACCCAATTTTCTCCTTTTTTCTGCATTCCCAGTCTTTGGAATTTGGTACTTATAAATAACCTTGGAATCATTGTTTAAAAATGGAGAGATAATCCCAGACTACTTGGGCATTCAACCTTGTTAATGTGTTAACTTTACATGTGCAATAGTGCAAGTCTGGAGCCTAACTATATTGCAGAAATTCTGTGTTTCCCAAAAATATAGGTATAACAAAGAAGGCACAAAAGTAAAAATCTGCTAAATGGCAAGTTGGTTTCCTAGTGTATATAAACCTTTTCAGAACATGCAAAGAAATTCTGAGTGAAATCTCATATGCATGCATATAATGACAGAAAAGAAATTGTGAAATCTTTACAAACTGAAGTGGAAAATTAGGGTGCACTGTTTATTTTTTATTGTACTATGCTATTATGTGGTGGCTTATTGAGAATAAAATAAAAAAATATACTTCAAGCCGAGCCTGAATAGTCCATTCCATTCTGCAGAGTCAGATTGATTGTTGGTGAACCCTTTAGGTAGGTAAGTCATCACAGCCAGCCTTCAGGAGTCAGGGAGGGAGAACCTAGGTTTCTCTTCTTTTTAGTGTGACTATTTTTGGATGAAAAAGAGACCGATGGCTGACAATTTTATCTGTTTGTGAGTTTCACATGTCGGTGTTAGCCATGCCTTCTGAATGTGAATTGCCATAGGCAAGAGAACATCGTTTGAGTCTGCACTGAGAGCAGCAGTGTGCCACTGCGCTCGGGCACCTGCTGCCCCTGCACAGGCTCCCCTGCTGGAGAGCCAGACGCTGGCAGTAGGACACGGCCCATCTAGCTCAGCCTTTCACCACTTCATAAGTCCTTTTGAGCCTTATGAGCATTAAAGCAGGTCTCATACTGATAACAAAGGTTAAGGCAATAATCCCTTTCCCTTTGAAGATAAGGAGTTGCAAACTGCCTTTGCAGTCGCTCTCTTCTGTGCCGCACAGAGACGTTTCCGCAGCCTGCGATTTCTCTTGGTTTAAGCAGTATTTATCAAATGGAAACATATGTATATAGTAGGTAAGTAAATATTTGCCACGCTTTGAAGAGGAGCTTGCTTCCCTTTTGTTTTGCTGCTGTTTTTCCTTAGCAGAAGTATTCTTAAAATATACATAGGAACAGAAACATGATAAAGGAGCTTAATCATTTCAACTCCCCTTGAACCGTAAAACAAATGAATTCTTAATCATATTGCTTTATGCTTACTTGTAGTCCCTACTGAGAGAAGGATGGAACAGCCTGAATTTAGACAATGCTGTATTGTTCCTAACTGCTGTTTATATGTACTGAGATTTTAAAACATCCTTGGGAATAACTTAAAAAAAATTAGGAAAATCTGGCAAATTTTCAAAGCAGAGTGAACTAGACCCCCAGCTAACCTGGGAGTATTTAACTTACACTTTGCAAATCGCCCATGCTTGTAAAAACGTTTTGGGGTGGTTTTTTGTGTTTTTGGGTTTTTGTTTGGTTGGTTGGTTTGGTTTGGCTTGCTTTTTGTTTGTTTTGTTGGTTTGATTTGTTAGGTTTTTTTTTTAATGGGTGTATAACTATTCAAGAGCTTTTCCCACTTGTGAGACTATGCTTTTATTCTTCTCTGACTTTCCCTCCAACATATTGGTCTTTTTATTTCCACTCTTGAACCATGGGTTATTTTTAGAGCTTCATCACAATTACCAAGCACTAAGATATAAGGAGTACAACATTCATATATCAAACGTAAATAATTTCACCTATATTAACCATAAATATGAAGGACCAGATCCTCAGATCCCATTTTTTCAACAGAGTAAGCTCCACTGAAATGAACTACGGTGTTTCAAAAGAATATCATATGTATGACTTAACAAGTGCAATCACTGTTCCATTATTCACCTCAAATAATAGTCCAATGCTACTTTTTACATCTTGCAAATTTATCAGCAGCTATTGCTTTTTTGACACTTCATCTCTAATCCATCTTGCTCAAAATTTTATTCTTTTCTGAAAGCTTTGGGAAATCCTACCCTGTGCAGTTAGATAGAAAATCAAGAGTAATTTGAAGGTACAGGCAAAGAGTCAGACTAATTTATTTAAGATGATGTAGTTTTTTTTCCCAGCATGCCCATTTTAGTACATTTCTATGTATTAAAATCAAAGGAGTCGTAACTAACATTCTGCTTAAGATGGACTGCAGGAAATTAGTATTCCTTTTGTGGAATTTATTTATGCATTGTGTTAAGATGGAAAGGAGCATCTAACTTTCTTTGGTACATTTTAGAAATCAGGTAATAGTCACATCTACTTAGTACCATTTTTGAGCTTGTCAGTCAGTTTTAATTTAGTCAAAGGTATAATTGGGTTAGCATTTACTTAAGACTGCAGGTAGGGGTATGTGACTGAATACAGAGAAGTTGCACAAAATTTTACAGCTTTCTCCACTTATATCAAACTATATAGCTAGTGACAAGTCTACTCTTACATTACTCTGATTCTGAATTATGATAAAAACAGACTGAACCTGATTAAAAACTATGCAGTGAATAGAATTCTCTTCTATAAATCTAACCACACTCAGACAAAAAAAGAAAAAAAGGAAAAAAAAACAGAAGACAATTGAACAATTTTTGAATTTTAATTGATATTCAGAAAATTGATTTAAACTGCATCAATGAAATAACTCTTCCCCATTATATTCTCAGACTACATGAAAAAGAGGTACTATTGCTATACTGATCAAGGTTCTTAAATGGAGAAAAGCTTATGTGAAAACCAATGAAGTAACTTGACATTTTCATTACTTTGTACACACATGCATGCAAAATTTGCAAACCATTCTTAATTTGTTTGCCAAGATGATTTTGGTAACAGCAGAGTCAGGCAGGAAATAAACTTTAGGAATCTATTTTTTAAAGGAAAGTCTAACAGACAAAGGCATATTGTTCTAGATATATATTGTCATGTTTCTGAAACAGACATTGGAATAAAAGCACAGATTATTTCAGAATCTCACCATGTACATTTGAGATGTAACTTTCTATTTCAGATTTCATTTCTATTCCAAGGTCTTTTTGACTGTTTCTGTTTCTTGATTTTTTTGTCTGTAGTTTCCAGTGAGTTGAGTCTTTAGTGAGAGGATTCTTCAAGCCAGTATTCTGTACTGCCTGAAAAATTAGGCAAATGTTATTTAGGTTCTGAAATAGCCATTTATTCCTTCCTGATTCTACCAGCCTTTTTAATGGCAATGCTCTTCCAATTTTGCCACAGAGCTCCTTCTACTTCTCCATTGCTTTTTCAGGAATTCAATGTCACAGTTCTTGCAGTAAACAAAAAAGCCCTGTGAAAGTTTGCTATATTTTGGCTTTGTGTGGGTGGGGTTTTTTTGTTGGTTTGGTTTAGGATTTTTTTGTTTCTTTTATTTTTTTTTTAACTGTGAGGGTGGTCAAACACTAGAACAGGTCACCTAGGCCATTATGGAGTCTTTATGCTTGGAATTAATAAACACTTGAGTGGACATAGCCTTGAGCAGACTGCTCAAGCAGATCCTGCTCTCAGCAGGTGGAGGGTCAAGACAAACTGCAGAAGTGCCTTCCAGCCTAGGCCATCCCCAGATTCTGTGCTTCTGTATGTGAATAAGGTAACCACAGGCCACCCATCCTGAACTCCAGCTCCAGCCAAAATMATGGGAATGTCAAATGATTCAAGAAAGTCTTAAAAGATGAGCTTCTAATTGGTGCAAGTGTAGCTTTCTGTCAGCAAACAAGGGGCAGAAACATAGAATATATTTTAACTTAAAGGCATGGGACCCTACCCATGGACTGAGAAAATTAAATGAAAATTTGTCGTGGTAAGTTAACTAAACTTTTATGCCTCCCAATTATTATTTGAAAGGTTACTTGCCAAAGAATATTTTCTATAAAGCAGCAGAAGAACTCTCTAGGTAGGTGTAAGACTAGGTGATATCTGACTCCCAGAGTATAGCCTCATCCGTAACAAYGTACAGTGTCTTCCACTGGAATGAAATGTTGAAGCTGACTAGCTGTTTCTCCCCCTCCCACAGAGACCTCCATTCACTATTGCCAAATTGTTTGTTATTAAGCAGGGAGGCATACTATTTACTGAACTGGCCTGCTGTTCTGACTTGTTGCCCGATTCCCAGCTTCTCTCGTTTCCTTGACTTACCTCAGGGCACCAGCAGTTATGTCTCACCCTGCTCCTTATGTTGTTAGCCCATCCTGTTCCCACCCCTTGGATTGTGTCATCTTACAATAAGTTTTTTACTTTAGCTTATGAAAAGTAGCATAGAGAACTAATACGACCCCTTTAGTCACTGAAACTTAACTGAATTCCTTTCTCACTCAAATCATATAAGACAGAATGATAAAGGTGCCTGTCCTGATGCGCGTACAGTTTTCCCCTTGCGTAAGCAGAAATTTGATGGTAATTTGGCTTCCCCTGAAAGATTTCAAAGCTAACCTTCTTTTCCTCCTGCTCATTATACCATCAGTGCCATCTGGTTTTAAGATAAACCTGCAGCCTAGAAACCCCAAAAGAACAGCAATATCCACAGTTCTGTGCAAACCAGAAATTAATAGGTCTATTGGATATATATATATCAATAGTCCCAGCTAATAACAAACTGCATTCTCATAGGTATAGTGGGTAAGTCTTACATATTTAGAGGAGTGACAAATAAATGAGTGCCACAAAGGAATTCAGTGCTGGAGTCTGCCCCTAGTCTATCTCCTGGTAGTTTCATGCAGATGCTACCACGCCAAGATTTAAGACTCTCTCAGAGACTGACACTGCCTCTCAAAATGGTACTTTTGTCCCCAGCATACTTCTTGCTGAGGATGCTTAAAATTGAACCCAACAGTCCTGCTGTACACMCTTCCAGCACTATCCAGGGTTTTGCATTCTCAGCCTCAACAGGAGTGCATGTGTCCTTTACAATGCCCATCAACACATCTCCCCCACCCCAATTTTTAGCAAACTCTGCCTATGTTTCCTAATATTCCTGACACATGAGTTTACTGTGTATTTTAATTCAATGARCAATCGTTTTTATTTGCTTATTTCCCATTTGTTCAGCATTGATTTACCTTTCTACATGGAAGCACAAGAAGGATGGAAGTAGAGAATTAGGCCATTATCCCATTTGAGAAAAAGCCTGCAATGAAAAGTGCTAAGAATGGTTCAAATTCTTGCTTCTGGCTAGTCTTCACAAAATTTAAAAAAAAAAAAAAAAAAGCACAATTTCTGAAGCAGAGATCCTATAAGAAGAATTGACTGTGTGAAGGAAAGCACCTTACCAGTGGAGACTTGACTTGTATGTATGCTCCAGAAAGAAATAAAGAACACAGATTGACACATTTGTAAAGTTTTAGATACATAATAATGGAAAATAATTACGGAAAATAATGGAAAAAATTTGAAGGTAAGATAGTTTAACAACTCTAACACAGTCAGGAATATAAAAGTCTCACAAACCCAATGCATTTTGAGTTATGAAATGCATCTACTTGCCGGTATTAAAAAAACAAAACAACAAAACAAGAAAAAACCAAACAAAATAAAAGAAAACCAATGAAATAAAATAAAACCAAMCAAACAAAAAAGGAGTGGAGAGCTGCTTACAATTTCTACTAGCTAGGTGTCTGTGCTCATACTTTTTTCTTGGGCATATAATTTATTATTTTGCTGTCTGGGATAGTGAATAAGCTTGTAAATGCACTSTTTTCAGCCAGATATACTCTTGTATCCACTTCTGTTCCCTGAACATTACTTCTACTTCAGTAAAGTGAGTTATTGAAAGCAGTATGCTATGACTCTTTGATAAGGAAAGCTGAATAAACAGAGAATAGGAATAAAATGTCCATTTTAAATAGCTTCTCAGCATCCTGGGTGATGTAAGAGTAATCTGATGATTCTGTTTTCACACGGCATACCACTGATAAAATGTCCTAATGTGTGAGCTTCCTAGGGCAGAAGATTACTATTATTATTATCATCATTATCATTACTATTTACTGTGTTACACTTTTAACTTCACTCTGGTTTTAGCATATGTTTGGAAAATCTTATTCCCTAACCATGGTATTCAATTAGTCTTTATAGTATGAAATTGCTAAACTGTCTTAACAATACAAAATTTTATTGACTTTCTTAAGATACATATAATTTACATTGCGGACATCATAGGCATAATTAAGCAAATATGCCTAAAGGACCCCAGCTCATTGCAAGGAGGAGAAGGATATCCTCTGTCCTTAAGATAAAGACTCTTGTTTCTTGATTTCTTAAAGCCGACCATGAAGCCTAAAGGGTGCTCCTAGGCTACTGAGATATATCAGCATCCTAACCTCTCCAACATATCTGTGAAACCCTCCACGGACATCTTATTCAACACCATGGACAGTGGGATTGAATGCACGTTTAGCAAATTTGTCAGCGACATCAAGCTGTCTGGTGGCAGCAACATGCTGGAGGGAAAGGATGTCATCCAGAGGGGTTTACCCAAAAAAAGCCCCATTTTGTATGGTTACTTTAAAATCCAGATTGAATCAAGACAAAACCAAACAACTAGCCACACAAAACAAACCAAACAAATAAGAAAAAAAGAGAGAAAATCTTGCAGGTTTCAAATGCTATTTCAAAGCATTAAGAACACCTTGCTGAATGAAATTTCCATGTATAAGCATCATGTTCGTTTTTCATATCTCTGTATTTAATTACACTGTGATAAAGGTGCAGACAATGGGAGATAATAGCAGTACTTTCTGCAAGACAAAGACACCATTTTACATTAAAAACAAAGTGCCCATTCTGCACAGGAAAATGCTTTTTGTTTAACACACAGATTTAATTGAAACACCACTAGTAATTTTTAACACTGATCATAAACGGGTCTAAAGCTGGTTTATGGAATCACTCATCAAAGTGAGCAAGGTGCACCATGCACCTGCAAATCTGTTAATTTAAGTTTTTTGACATATCTCCCTTGTCCTGTTGCTTATTTAATTTTTAGTAGAACTGATCATGATATTTTATCGGATTTGCAAGTGGCACTCAGAGTAGGAGTGGAATCCAGACATCCTCACCTTCCTATTTCTGCATCAAATGCATGTCTTTACCTTACATTAGATCTTCAATAACAATATTATTACATCTATTTTATGTTCAGTTCTTGCCTGCTTCGTTTTCTTCAGTTGAAAGTTTGGGTTTTCTTCATTTTGCATCTTTAATTTTCTATCCCGTCATTTTCATGTCTGCAAATATTTTTTTTCTTTAGCATTTTTCACTGATCAGTATCACGGTGTTTTGTGTTTTACTTCTTTTTATCATTTGGATTGAATGCTTTGGAACCTCTGAACTTATCTCTATGGTAATGGCAACCTACTGTGTTTGCAGCATTGGCTATTTGAAATACACTGACTGTTGCCTGGTATTTATCTGAGGACTTTCCCTATTTTGGAGCAGGTTGTAAGATCAACTTAATAGCAACAATAAAATATGTTTATTTTTCTTTTAATTACAATATGTTTTCTTCTCTCTGAACAGAATTGTTGAATATAATTAAAATAAAGAGCAAACTCAAATCCAGCTGAAAGCTCTTTTCTACTTTAGTGTTATTGGCTGTTTCTTTGAAGGAAGTGGCAAAAGAAAAAAAGAAGCAGGGCAGTTAGAAGAGGGAGTGAGAGGAATAACTGACTAWGATATAAAAAACAATGAAGACGTTATTAAAAACAAATCACCCACTTATCAACCTACTTTGTCTATTTCTCCAGTACTTTCTATTTAAAAAGAAAAAAAACCAAACCAACCAACCAAMCAGAAAACCACAACAGACTGATTCTATCAGACCTGGGTACAAAAATAACAAAAGCTACTGGATCAGACAATTTGTATTAAAATATAAGTCATAAAATGTTTATATCAGAGGTCTTATGTTTTTGACAAGGTCAGAAGACATTTGCAGTGTTGACCTCAGAAAATGAGAAGGCTGTGGACTGTCAGCTCCTCCCAGAGAAGAACTGAAAAGGCTGCAGGGACAAGATTTCTCTTAAGGCATGTTGTAATTTGTGGTTCAGGAAATTGATTTCTCCAAGCAGGTTGAATGAACTGTCAACTGTTCAAAACACTCTGCTCAGGTAACCTTTCTTTATGCAACTTACCTTTTATGGCAATTGACAGAGAGAGAAACAGCTACTTCAGTGAAGCTCTTCATTCAGCATAAGGAGACAAGGACTGCTTGATGACCCTTATCAGTACATAATTGAAATCTGAAATTTTTAGATAACACGGGGGGAAAAGGCAACTGTATTACTTCATTAACTTGGCAGGGATTTGTCCATTGACTGCAAAGAATACAGCTGTCTTGCCAAACCTCTGAAGAAGCTTGAAGAAGGGTACATGGTAAGGCACTTTTTCACCAATCATGACCAGTGCTTGTAAAAGTGCAGTTTATTTTCTGTTTAAAAGGTTCACAGGCCTCTAGGACATCATTAAGGACATATACATTTGCTATAAGGGGTTACTGCAATTGAGGAATAAAATTTAGTTAAAAACACATTGCTTCCCTCATTTTAAGGCTTTCAGCATAATACAAAATGTTAGACTTCCATAATTGAATCCTACTTAAATTAGGACTTTTCTTTTATATTTAAAAAAAAAATAAAATCATCCTCCATTTGAAGGAAAAAAACATCGAGTAAAACTGCCATAATATTTTGTATTTAATTCCAGTGGTTACTTACTGTGATCATAAAAAATTGTGAATAAATTTTAAATGTAGTCAAAYTCTGTCTGACAGTAAAACCTAGTACATTACATTATATGTTTAACTATTAAAATAAATATCCCCCATTGTCCAAATTTTATTTTCTGCACAAGTACTTCTGGATAAGTATCAGGTTACCCCTTGTCTTTCTTCTGGCTAATRTTACCTGTATATATTGGTGTTTCTGCCTGATATTAATAGGAAAGTAAAAGTTTAAACTGTAGAGAAATTGTAAAGCCCCAAGAAAAGAGGACTCAACTTTATGGGGAAAAAGTCTTTTAAATGTAGGATTGGATAAGAAACCTTAACAAGTTTCAGTCTTGAATGTGATTGACACCAGACACCATTCTGAGTAGGTAAAATAGCTTGTTACTTCTCACATGCACTGTTTTATAAAGAACTTATTTATATGAAATAAAAATAGATAATTTCAACCAGAATTATTGAAGAAAAGCTACTTAATGAGAAAGAGCTCATGAAGACTTACTAGGGAAATTAGGGTAGGCAGTAGAATACCCTGAATTTATTATACAGGAGCCCATACCCTGCATTCATTGGGCAATTCAGCCCCACACRGTTGCTTGCTCACATCCTCTCCCAGTGGGGGAGAGAATAAAAAGGGCAAAAATTAGAAAACTCTTAGATTAAGACAGTTTGATATGTGAAGCAAAAGCCATGCACATAAGCAAAGCAAAACCAAGGAATTAACTCACCACTTCTCATTGCCAGGCAGATGTTCAGACATCTCCAGTAAATCTGGGCTCCATAACATGTAACAGAAGCTTGRGAGGCCAAATGGCATCACTCTAAACATCCCCCACTTCTCCCTTCTTCCCCCAGTGCTATATGCTGGTCATGCTGCTGTATGGTGTGGAGTATCCCTCTGGTCAGTTGGGGTCAGCCATCCCAGCTGTATCCCCTCCCAACTCCTTGTGCAACYCCAGCCCTCTTACTGGTTAAAAATTTAACAAGGGGCAAGGAGAGAGGCAGAAAATTCCTTGCAGCTGTGCAAGTGTTGCTCAGCAGTACTTCTAGTCCTAATCAGCATGAGGCTCCCACTGAGCTCGTTTGCTTGTGTGTCCTTGCTGTGTTGGGGTGCCCAAAGCTGTAGGCAGTATCTAGATGTGCTGAGTGAGGAATGCTGCATTTCATTTAATGCATCCTGGGATATTGTTGGTCACCTTCCCTGACAAAGCTCACTGGTGGCTCATGTTCAGCCTGACATATGCTAGGAACCCCCTGCACTTTTCAGCAAGTCTGTGTTGCAGCTTGTCCATCATGCATATGTATCATATATAGTTATAATTTATGAGTCTATAAATTGGTTATTGTGAGAAAAAAAAGATTTTAAAGAATAACTTTTTTTGATTGCTTCCCAAGGTGACATTGCATCTTGCTAGCTTTTTTTCTGGTTTCTGATGTAGCTGTTTTGAACGGGGAACCTGTCCTTGTGAGAACTAATCTGCAGTGCTTTTAATAGAGAGCTATAATTCATCATTTGTTCAGTTCTATTCAAAAGAAGTCTGCATAATAGACTCCTTTTTTTTTGATCAAAAAATCAAAATTAAAGGCAAACCAAATTCCACTAAACATAGAAAATAATGAGTT
This sequence comes from Parotia lawesii, assembly GCA_003713295.1. Lineage (NCBI taxonomy): Eukaryota > Metazoa > Chordata > Aves > Passeriformes > Paradisaeidae > Parotia > Parotia lawesii. Next base: position 1,697,656 of record RAHM01000082.1, on the reverse strand, counting down.
AGATAGAAGCGTGTTTTGATCTAAGCCAAAATCCTTACAACATTGTCTTTCCCAGAAAATATTTTCTTCCTGACTTACTGGTTCCTTTAAGTGAATTTGAGAATTGTGAGTAGGGACGTTTTAATATACATTTGTTATATTTACTGAGACGGTTTTTTTAGTTATTTAGCAGTTGAATTCCATGACCAAATGCATTTGCTTTTGGTTTACAAGTTTTAGGCAGTTTCCTCTTGTACTGTGCTTCTACTATTAATGATCCGCTTTTCTTGTATTGCTGCTTTCTGAGATTTGAGTTCTTTTCTTATGCTAAGTAATGAAATAAGTTTTTACCCTCACATTAYTCCTGAGATAGTCTTCTACATCTGCAGTACAACACAGTTGTGGTTTTGGCAGGGGTTTTCCTCGTATTACTGGATGTAAGTTTCCCTATTCTCTCCTCTAACTTCCTCTATTGTGTCTTCCCAGAATATACAATTCATTTGTTAGTGTTTTTTTTATTTTTGAAGACATTGCAGTGAAAGCATTTGTCCCTTTGTTGATTGTCATATCACTGCCAAGAACTGCAACAACCCAGGCTTTGATCCGCTGAAATAAGGGGAAATGTATTTGCCATGTATTGGAAACACAGCAGTAGAGCACAAAGCCTTTGGAAAGTCCAGATGTTGCAGTGGAATGCATGTTAATTGACTGCATTTCTTTGAATCACAAACTGCATCACAAATACTTGCAAACTCATAGTGACCAGAAACAGTTGGCTGAACTATAGGAGAAGGACTATATATTTTAAGCTTACCCCCAAAGCTATTGCATTTTCATCAATTGAAGACGTTGATGCTTTTTTTTAACATGATTTGTCTAACCTACGTGAAAGTTAAAAAATGTTATGCCACTCTGCAGAGGACAGCAGGGTGCTTGAGGTTACCTCACTGAGACAAGCCCTCCTCTCATTCCAAAAATGTACCAATGCCAAAAGTTCACCCACAGGGGAGTCATCTGATTTGCCRTCTCCAATACAGCATGTTGAAACTGAGGTAAGTTGTTATGTGGGATGCTTCTTCCCCACAGTTACTCACCCAGTACTTGCAATAGACCAAACTCAATAGTGAGAGGCACTGCATTCTGCTGCAGATGCCGATATTTTAGACATACTCGGTACATTTCAACCTACTTTAGCATTCACAGCCAATCACTGCTATAATGTGATCTTTGCATGATGCTTGTAGCACTCATATAGCTTGTTAAGGTGCTATTTACAATCTAAGCACTCTTGTCAGATGACACCAGCATTTTCTAGATGATAGACAAAGACCCATCACATCTGTAGGCTTAACATCCTTCCTTTTCCTCATTCCTTTAATCTTAAAAGACATTTCCTCATCATGGAATAATTTGTCTGATTGCAGTACTTAGAGGATGAGTCCTATTCATCAGCTTCATTCCTCTTTAACAGAATTGTTAAGCCTCCAGTTGCATTTATAACTGGTATCCAGATTTAAGATGTTCAAACTAAAGTGCAGAGTCTATGAAGAAAAATTATCTGATAGCCATACAAGTGGTACTTGTTAAAAACCTTGTCCCAGTTTTCATGTTGTTCTTGATACTGATGCTTTGATTGACTTGCTTCATTTGACAGTTCATCAGCATTTGCTGAGCTCTTACTGTGCTGTTTTATGCTAAGGCCTTTAAAAGCCCACTGTAAAGATATTGAAAAAAAAAGTAACACCCAAATATCAGCCATTGATAATATATGTGGAATTTCAAGTAAGGATTTGTCTGGGCCCCCTGGAAATTCTGGGTATATTAGCTTATTTGTTAACAACTCTACTCAGAAAAAGGAAAAGGAAGAGCTACTCCTGAGTGTCTTGATGAAGTACTTAACTTCCTTTTCCACACTGAAGAGTCATTAGAATAATAAAATGTATGGTTCTCTTCCCCTTAAGAATCAGAAATTAAGAGCCCTTGCTGCAGAAGTACTATCAACATGAGAAAGGAAGTTTAATACTCTCTTAGCTCTTTGATCCTAGCAGTTGCTCAAATAATCTGAACCAGATACAAGTATTACTGCAGAGAATAAGGGAGCTCTAGTGAATAATTGTGCACAGTGATGCCATCAACGAAATAAGCTTTGCAATGTTCCACAGAAGCTTACATTCCCTATGCACTAGTGGTCTCCTAGAGAGCTATACTAATCTATCACACCTACATCTCTGCAAGGGCAGTGTTGAATTTTCTCTCTCACAGTCACTTTGAATTTATGTCCCTGCTACTGAGATTCTACAACAGCTCCAAAACCACACCGTATAAAATTCTGACAGAAGAAATGTCGCTGGCTTCAGGTACTTAGCATGTGTACAGGGTTCATGCAGGATGCTTACAGAGAGCCACCAAGGAGAGGAGTATGAAAGGCAGAGACGTGAGTGTGAGTTGTGCTGGGGCAAACAGTGAGATGACAGAAAGAAGCAAGTGGTGTCATGATGCTGCTGTGTACAAAAGACCAGTGGTGTTTGTAAGAAAGGGGGGCACCCTGTGTCATTGTGGGTGTTCAGGGTAAGAAAGCAAGACAGGGAAACATCAAGACAATTTGAAGAGCAAGAAGTGAAACAGAGCAGCATAGAAAAAGAGGATGAAAGGGGCTGTTGGGGTGTGAGCAGGGGCCTGTCAGCCCATATCTCAGCAGTGTCTGCAGCAGACAGCACRGSATCTCCTGCCTCATCATTAAGCTCCATTTTGAATGTTTTTCCTACACAAAGGCTCCCTGAGGACTGGGGGGGCTGAGGGCTTGCCCAGTCATGGGGCTAGGGCTGTGGGGCAGGGGGCAGCACCAGAGAGACCCAGAGTGTGCAGGGTGTGGGTGCATGTGTGGGGGTGTACTTTTGTGTGTGCATGTAGAGGTGGGCTGTTCCAGCAGATGGATTGGGACTGCAGCTGAAGGAGTTTGTAGATATAGGTACTAATGGATTACCAGGGATGGCTATGGTGTAGATGGTCTTTAGTCCAGTTCCTTGAGAGACCTATATTGTATATATGTTTATACATGTATTTATTTTTTACTAACGGACCTTCATCCTGATCAGTCAGCAAGGGGAACAGGAAGACAGCTTTGGTGTGTTCATGCCTGCACGAGCATCCCTGCACACATTTCTCTGTGTGGTTTGCCAGCAGTGTGACCCTGGGTGCTGGTAATACACATGCAACCCCACTGAGGAGGGACCCATGAGCAGGGAGCTGTGCAGCCTCACCTCTGTCCTGCTGCTTGATCTGGCTACTTGTAACAAACATTGTTTAAGAATCTTTTTTAGTCACTAATTTCACAGTGTAACTAAAAGGAAAAACAGGCAGTTCACAGTGATTACTGAAAATTGAACCAAGTCCCATCTATGTGTGTTACAGCCATGGTTAAGATGCTTGATCTCAATATGGATTTATACCCTATAGTTGATAGATTTTCACTCCTTCATGCAAGGAATGATTTTTTTTTTCCTTTATTCAACTGGCTGAAGGTGCTAGCACAATTATACCTCTGCTTTCCTGGGTACTGAGTACATATTTTAGTTGTTTACCCAGGGAATTTCTGAATATTTATTTTATTTCCATTGTCAAATGAATCAAACACAAATGAAATTGCCAAAATACACAAGCCTTAGCCACAGAAGTAAAGGAGGACAAGCTAGACAAAACTAAAATTCTGCAAAGGTCACCACAATTAATAGGATTCAAGTATAATTCAGCAAAAATGCAGCTAATAGTGAAGGGTTTTTTCCAGTATGCCACTCTGTAAATGTTGGGCAATAAAGCTGGTGAAGGGTCTAGTAAGTCCTGTGAGGAGCAGCTGAGGGGCAGTGGTTGTTGAGCCTGGAGAAAAGGAGGCTTGGGAGAGAACTTATCACTCTCTACAGCTATCTGAAAGGAGGCTGTGGCTGGGTGGGGGTCAGCCAGTGACAGGACAAGAGAACATAGCCTCAACCTGTGCCAGAGTCAGTTCAGGTTGGACATCAGGAAGAATTTCTTCACTGAAGGGTGGTCAGACATTGGAATGATCTGCCCAAGGAAGTGGTTGAAGTCACCATCCCTGAAGGTATTCAAGAAATGATTGGACATGCTACTTAGTGCTATAGTTTAGTTCACGTGATGGTGTTTGGTCAAAGGTAGGACTCAATGATCTTGAAGATCTTTCCCAGCCCCAATGATTCTATGGCTCTAAATGTGGCCAGAGCATCAAACCTGTAAAATAGAAGTGTACAGGTGGTCAAATATAAAAAGATAATGTAATTGTGGTAGAATGAGAGTTGTGTCACTATGAAAGCATGGTGAAACAACTCTCATTCAAACACCAGTACTTTATTTTTGGATGTTAAACGGTGCTATTGAGAATTAAACCCCAATATCMTTGTCTCAGTGGAACCTCTGCACTGGTTACAGGAACAGCAGTTTAAATGGCATGGGAAGGAGAACCACTAAATTACTGGTTTAGCCCACTTAAAGAATCCCTGACAAAGGTATTGGCAAAAGTAGGTTTAATACAAAAATGAAAGTATGACAAAATTTGTTGGCAATGTTCATTCTACTACTTACAAGATGGTTAAAGCACACAGAAAAAAACCTTAAAATCATAAATCAATCAATCAAAGACTAAAATCAACACAGAAATTACCTACATGGAGGCTGGGGTGAGTGGTGACTAGGAAAAGGGTAAGGATAGGAAAGGGTAAGGGTATAAAGAAATAAGGGAGACCTTCCCATTGAGGCATAAGGTTCACTGTTAGGCCTAAGTTTTTAACAGTACTTAATCAATAACTTAATTTAAAAAATGTAACAAAAATTCTTAATGCATTTACTGTATGATAACAGTAACTCACTGATAGGTTTAACTTACTTACAAATCTAACATACATAAGAATCTAAGAGAGCATAATGTGTAGTACGTTTGCTATAGCATATCCACACTCACATGCACACAGACCTAAATGAGTATGGAAAAATTATACCTGTGAAAAATTTCCCCCAAATTCAGTGAAGTACTCCTGTTGGATGTCTTTGCATCTTCTCAATGGGTGAAGGGTTGAACCTSTAGGAGTGGGAGTACCAGCCCAGGCACTCTGTTAGCATTCAGCAGTGGTCCTCCAAGTATAGCAAACTTGAGAGTTTGCTGGCTCTGAGAAACATCCCACTCAGAGGGAGATTGCTGGTTGCATCCTGCTGCATTCCAGTAGAGTTCAAAGGATCTCACTTAGGACAACATTTATGGAGTCGTTAAATAGGTCATTAAAGTTGGCTTTAGTCATAATAATTTTTCGTCCTGGATGCAATTCGGGTCAGTAATTTTCTTTTAAAGTTCAATAGCAAATTATTCCACTTGGGTTGTTATTCAGGCAAGAAAAATAAGTTTCCAAGGCTGTTCATTAAAAAATAGGAGCTCATTAGACAGCGTAAGTTCCTAGGAGCGTACAGTGTTTCTGATAAGCTGAAGAGGAGCTTAGTCTGGGTGTTGTTGATCAAGGCTGAGGCCTAATGAGCATTTCTGAGATCACAGAGCATCCCAAGCAGGAAAAGAGGGAATGTACCAGCACAGAGAGGAACACTTTCTAATGATCATCAAACATTTTGCATTTCTGACTGGTCCAAACCACACTATGTAGCATAATGCCCACAGAGACATGCAGTTTTTTATATGCAATAAAAGATGGAGAAGAGTGAACTGGTACTTTCAGTTGTTACATTCACACACAGACGGGCCTGAAAACTAATGTTTTATAGTGATTCCAGTTACTGCATTCAAGAAAAAGTATACTGGATTTGACGACCACACAGTTTCACCCAAACATCTGGAAGCACTTGAAGCATGTGTTCAGCTGTCCCATGCTCAGCTCACCATAGAATTGCTTTCCATCGCCTGCACTTGAATGTTTTCATTGCAATTGAATGCTTACTTTGTTTTCAAATTGTACTCAGAAATGCAGTTCACTTATACAATTCTTATCAACACAGGGTGCTCATGAGCACATTTCTTGTGAGTCAATTCTATACATTTGTTCTTTTGTTGCAGAGTATTTGTGGCATTACTAAATGGAAGAAACATGTCATGGTGAAAAATTTAAAAGCTTCTGGGACTGTACTCAAAATAAATACTAGATCAGCTGGTAAAACAAGGAACTGTGTAAACTTTAAACAGAAATTTAAAATCCATAGAAGCAGGTATATTGTTAGAAACTCTCATGAAAGAACCATGTGAAAATGAAGTATTTAATTTAAAGACTGGAAAAAAGACAAAATAATTTAAACATCTCCTCATATCTTTGAAGGTAATAGCTGAGGAATGTAAAAAGACCTGGTAAAAATGCTCCTTAGGTAAAATAAGAATAATATTTGGGTGTATTGGTTTTGCTCAGCCTGGATTTTGGTAGCGGGGGGCCACAGAGGTGGCTCCTGTGAGAACCTCCTGGAAGCTTCCACCATGTCCAGCAGAGCCAATCTCTGATGGCTCTGAAGATGGACATGCTGCTGGCCAAAACTGGGCCAATGAGAGAGGTTGGTAATGCCTCTGTGATGACATATTTAATAAGAAAATCAAAACAAAGTCACAAGATTTTGGGATTCTATTCAGAGAAGAGGAGGAGGTGAGAACATGTGAGGGAAATCAACATGGCAACACCAACGTCAGTGAAGGAGGGGGAAGAGGTGCTCCAGGTGCCGGAGCCGAGATGCCTCTGCAGGCCATGGTGAAGGCCATGGTGCAGACCATGGTGAAGGCCATGGTGAAGGCCATGGTGAAGCAGGTTGTCCCCCTGCAGCGCATGGATCCACGTGGGATGCAGAGATCCACCCACAGCCTGTGGGGGAGGTGTCAGTGCTGGAGCGGGTGGGTGCCTGGAGGAAGCTGTGATCCAGTGGGAGAGCCGGTGGAGAGAGAGGGCCCTGCTTCCAGGCTGGAGCAGCCTGTCCTTGGAGGGCTGCACCCCGTGGAAAGAGAGACCCACAGCGCAGCAGTTTTGGGAGGACTGTGTGCCCATGGGACAGGCTCACGCTGCAGCAGGTGCGGTGTGGCTGCTGCTCCTGAGAGGAGACCCACGTTGAAGAGATTAATGGAGAACTGTCTCCCGTGGGAGGGACTCCATTGTCTCACAGAGGAAGGACTCCACACCCGGAGCAGTAGAAGAAAATCGTGGTGATGGACTGACCAAAGCCCCATGCCCTGTCTCCCTGCACTGTYGGTGGGAAGGAGGGAGGGGCTGGGGGGAAAAGGTGTTTTTAAGGACTTATTTTATTTCTCATTATCCTCCTCTGATTCTGTTAGCAATAAATTCACTTTGTAACTTTAAGCTGAGCCTGTTTCACCCTTGAAGTGTTTTCTCCTGGTCCTCAACTCAACTAATGAAGCCTTTGTTAATTTTTTTTTTCCCTCTCTCCTCTGCCCAGCTGTGGCAGGGATGGTGAGCAAGTGACTCTCATGGGTGCCTGGTGTCAGGAAAGGAAGTAGGGTTTGTATATAGATAACATCAACTGAGTTTAGAAAGGAAATGTGATATTATGCTGATGAAATAGTTCTTCAGTGGAGGGAATCTAGGAAAAGACTTTCCAAAGGCTTTCCGTCTTGGGCTTCTGGCTTGAAAAGTAAATGTTCAAAGGTATGCCTGAATTGTTCTCCAAGTAAACTATCAAATTTAAAGAAAAATTCCTCTTGAGCTCTCAGAGATAGGAAGAATGACAGAATGCTGTCAAAATTATTTTGTGGATCCACTGATGGAAATCCCTAAAGGAATAATTTCTAGTTGTAAGTGTAGGTTCCCTCCCTCAGTATTCTGAAGTAAGGTGATACCATTTCTTTTGCAGTGGACTGTTGAGCAAGCTACAACTGCAGACATGGTGGAAAAGGCTTTTTTCTCTCTAGATAGTCCCAGTGAAGACTGAATCTGACAGCTGCTCTGAGAGTATTCAAAGATGTGAAGAGTTCAACAGCAACAAAAAAAAATACATTTCTTATGAACTCAGCCACCTGGCATAGTAGAACAAATGAAACAGATGATTAAACCAATACTAAAACAACACTGATAAAATAACCAGGCACTGATAAAATGGCTCCTCAAACCTCCCTTGCTACTGCTAGAAACTCCCTTTGAGGAGTTTGAGGCTGAAGTATTCACAAGACAGAGCACCTGATGTGGTACAAGTGCTCTCATATACAAGGGTTAAATCATTACCTAAACATTATGTTAATTTCGGAATCAGGTACATTTGTAAGTAGCTACTAAATTACAGAAATCCAGGACTAGGGCAAAAGCTTGTTTTTGCAAATTTCAGAGAGAGAATACCTGGGAGGGTGGAGTTCTGGGGATGCAATTAGCCTATGCAAATCCTGAACATAGGCTATGTCGCAAATGCAATGGGCTGTAACCACGCTACAGGCAAGGTCAACCCTTTTGCAAATTAAAGTTACTGGAGAGAAGAAAGCAATAGATAAATTTTACCATTCATGTCAGCTGAAATCGTGCAAGCAAGGAAATTTTTCATGACTGTGGAGACCCATCTCTGGTGTATTCATGCAAAGATGGGATTTGGAAGAAAGGTTAATTTTTACTTCTTTCTTTCTGAGTGGTTTTTAGAGAGCTGATTTTTGTGTCCATAGCAGTTCTTGTAAAAATGGAGACTAAAATTTAGAATTACTGAAATGATCACCATAGGAATAAAATCAGAAGTTTTTAAGCCATGATGATACTACTTTAGGAGTGCATTCTTTAATTAAATTTATAGTTTTAAAAGATTAATTCCCATTTAAAGTGGTTTAAAGTAAGAAACCAATGTTGACCACAAGATATGAGCTGAGAACAAAACAAGGCCAAATCTGTGATTCAATGAAATCAAAGTATTAGCAGAGAATTGACTTTAAAATTACTCTACTGAAAATAGTAGTAATAGAATTCTAGGAATAGTTCAGAGTGATGTAACTGAAAAAATTACAGAAGTAGTATAGACTGGTAAACATAATAGAAACAAGAGCCTGAAGAATTATACTCAAGTCTTAAGTTTTCAGATGCTAAGAAATAAGTGGCTGACCTCTTAGGTCCTCAAGGTTTATCTTTGTGCCAGAACATTTTTCCAGGGAAATAGCTCATCTCTTACTCTGTAATTGTTAGCAAAACCTTTAATTAATAGCTGTACTTAAGTTATCACATGTTTCTGGACAGCTCAGGCTTAACCCTTATACTAAGTTAAAGTTTTTGTGGTTACCTAAGACACTCTGATCTTCTGTGGTCAGTTCTCACTATCATTTTTTCTGCTGTTCTCTTGCCTACAACCTGACCCTTGGGTGATCACAATTCTCCTAAAAGTCTTGAAATGAGATAAGGGCTTAGACTTTCTATTCATGGGACAGTAGCACAAAGTCAGCAATAAGTAACCTTAATTTTTCCTCAGTAGTGTCTCTTCTGTTTACGTGGGCGGAGTTATCCATCCCAGACCCCAAAGCCCTGTTCAGAGACACTGCTTCCCAGATGATTGTCTCCAAGTTCTAAGAACATTTGAATCTTTGACTGAAGATGTGGGACTTTTTTTCCTATATTAGATCAAATAGTATTTGCTGGTAACCAACTTAGCAAGTGAGCCGTGTCCTTCCTTGAGAGGAGTTTGACCTGCTACACTCATTTGAAACCTTCTTTCTGCAAAATGAGATGCATTTAATCATGATGCCAACAAGCAGTAGGAAACTGATAACACACTTCTTTTCCTAGGCTCTTTTGCATCTGGATATAAATTCAGTCCAAGACAACAAGCCCTGGATAAACAGGATGAGAAAGTCTTCATTTAAATGAACCCTGTTTCATATTTACTTGTCTTTTTGGTCTTTGTGAACTCCTGAGCCTGAAGAATAATTCTGTAAGCCTGTGTGCACTTAGTGCTTTTACCACTCGAGAACTATAGGCGTGTTCTTCACATACTTCCCTTAACTTTCCCACAATTACAAAAATGGTTGTCAGTCAGCTCCTGATTAAAGCTGTTTGAAGAAGGAAAAAAAGTGCCTAAGAGTTAAAATGTTTAATTTCAGAGATAAATGAACATTTTTTTTCAGAGAAGAGAGAAGCCTGTGACTGCAGTCTAATTTGTTTATTCAGTGAATCCAGCATTGTTATGTGAGCACATTTGATGAAATATAGCTACAGCAGTTCCCTGTCTTAAGTCTGTGTATTTTAGCAGTCCATGCACCTCTCCTTCTTCCGGACAGACTTGCAGTGTCTGCCTAGATGAAGGGGGTGCTCGCTGTTCCTTGTTCCTCTCTTGTTTTTGGCAGAGAGCTCCTTCTTGAAGCCTCTATGTTCTTGTGGGTGGGTTTTGTTGTTGTTTTGTTTATTTTGTTGTTTTGTTTTTCTCTATAGTTCTTAAGTCCTGGAAACATGTTTTATCAATTCACAATAGAACTAAATAAATGAGTTTCTTCTTCTGATGTGGTAAGAAAGGACTAACCCAAGTTCGATATATTGGAGTGACATCTTTGTTCTTGGACAGCATAGGAGCACAGTCTATTTCTTTGTCACAGAAGCAACCAGCTAGATAAGGTGAATTTCACACAGTACTGTTCCCCATTCCATCTTGGCCGGAGAAAATTCCTGCTACTTCTCTTATTGTAGTGGTCAAAGGGAGCCTTATGTATATGCAACATAAAATAATCCCGTAGGAAATCAAACTCCRTTATCTTTAACAAAAGCAAAAAAAGGAAGCTCAAAAATATGAGATACCAGAAAACAGCTTGTCTGTGCAGTGAGCACTCATCTGTCTTTATTTCATGTCTGTTTTATTAGCACAGTCAAATTTACATGGGATCTGCCCCATGTGGTGCCTGGAAAGGGTRGTACTCACTATTCAGCAGCTGTTCAAATTTCATTTTCTTCCTGGTTGTTCCATGCATTTTCTCAATTCTWACTGATTGCCATTGGAAAAAATTTAAAAAAATAGCCCTTGGCCCTTTGCTTAAGGCCTCTTTCTTGCAGTGCCCAGAACTAGTATCTTTCATTGTTTCACAGAATCAGTTTTTATTCTATAAAATGGTAAAACAATATGTAATGTGTTCCGTATTCAAATCATTAATTGATTTAATTACCTTTATTTGAACACTCACTTTTTGCCTAAGTAAAGCTAGGTATTCAAGCTGAGATAGGGCACATGTCAAAGACTTATGATAGGTTCCATTTAACACATTCCATAGTACTTTGGTCTTCAGCTGCTCTTTCAGACTCAGAGCAAGCCTCACATAGGTACTGTCTGTTGGACCATGTGTATTTCTTGTATACCTAATGGCACTTCAGGTGCCATAGACACCAATATTTAAGCAAATTATGTCAATCACCTTATCAATATATTCACTTCAGTCTCAAAACTATTCAGTGTACCACATCTTGACACTGGCACAAATATCTTCCTTTCAGAAAAAACCCATAATTGTATACCTAACCTATGTAGTACACAAGAGAATCTCTATCAATTACTTAAATTCAGTGCTGGGCTCAACCAGACGTTATGTCATCTAGTGATACAGCTGATGGAAAATTCCATATGCCTTTTAGCCCCATAGATGATTTCTTCTGTTCCTTCCAGTCTATGTGGGTTCAACTTCAGTATCTCCTCTTTTAAAGCTTGTTACCTCATTATCATCATACAATTAGTTTTGCGTTCCTTTTCTTGCACTTTTTTTTACCGCAGTTGTTGGCTCTTTGCCCCTCCTGTACTAGTGTTCTATAACTGACCAATTTCTGAAGTCATTCCCATTTTCTAAGTTCTCTTCCCATTCAAATCCATTATTTCCCTCCTGATATCCACCTGACCTTAACCTCTAAATATTTTTTTATTTTTTTCACTACCTTCTATTCTTAGTCTAATATTTAGATTCCTCTTTAATCTTTCCTTAGATTTTCAAGTCTTTTTTTTTTTTAAATCCTCTTCTCAGTTATTGCCAGTTGTGCTGTCATCTTTTCTTCTTTGTGCATCATGATCATCTCTATTCTCTTTCAATTCACTTTTGCTTTTATCTTCCCTAATTCTCACTGTCTTCAGTCTTTCTGAATTTCTTCCCAGTATCTATCTTCTTTCCTCAAGAAACCTATTATCAACTTGCCTCCATTCAGCTTTATGTTCTTTGTCCAGCTGTTCTCAGCATTTAAGAATCGTATTTTATATTTTCATGCCGAGTACTCTGTCCACTTTTGTATTAGGTTATTTGCTTTCTGACCTGCATCTTTTCATCTTCTTATTCAAGTCAATAGCCTCTTCTTCCTCCTGTGCTTATGAAAGAATGATGGCTGCTCTCAAAACATGGTAGGAACATTGGTTTTAGTTTGTTTGTCTGCCATTGGATTCCAGATCTTGAAGACCAGATCACAAAATGTTGTGCTTAGACAAGCAATGAAACCCACAAATGTGAATGACCTTTTTCAAATGTATGAATGCGTTTAAGCAAACATTCATTAAGCAAAGGAAATTTTGATTTTCAAGACTTTGTAAATTTGCTAGGTTTTTGTAGATTTTCAGTATCCTAAATTAACTTGTCTGCAAAAGTCAAGCTTTTTTTCTAAAGACAAGGAATATGAGGACAGTAGTTTTCTGCAAAATATGATTTCTGAGTAGCATAATTTGAGAAATTAAAGGACTCCAGATTTGTGTAAAAGAAATTTTACCAGAAAAACCCAGACAATTGTGTGCAAATTTGAAAATTTTCTACACCTGAGACTTTGCACAATACAGTAAGTCTGATTCAGGGTGCAGATAACTAGTACCATTGAGAATACAGAATAATCTTTCAGACTCTCATTAAACATGATGGCCRAACACCATTTCTGTTATAACCTATTTTCTATGCTACAGGCACAATGGAAAATTTAAATGTGGTCACATTTCAGATGGTAGAACATCAAGGAGAACCAATTGGAAGAGTCGTAGACTGATCAAAATTTTATTTGTATGCTCTTATCCAAAGTTCACTGACTTTTTTAAGAGTGTATTGACTTCTGTGCTTTGTAAAAAGGGTTTAAGTGCCTCTTTCTGAGAGATTACTGCAGGATATTTTGCTCCCCCATGGTAAACTGTTCGATTTTTCATTGAACAGACTATTGCAACTGGAAGTAAAAATCTCAAGCACCTAAAATATAACATCATTATTTTAAAGCAAAAGCATTATTCAGAATAATTCATTAATGCAAAAGCTAAATTTTAAATTTTGCATGGGCATTTGGAAAACACTCAGTCATTGTTAATATCTGTCAATTTCAAGTAAAGAAATAATTTCTGAATTTCAGATTTTCATCTGGGAGCTTTTTTAATGATTTTATGATTACACATGAGAGGTCATTTCAAGATGAACTGATTACATTTCTATTCATGTGTTATATTCAAGACTCTATAGATATGGCTCAGCTAGTTCAAATAAATTTGTATGCGTAAGTCTATATAAAAATTCTAGATAAACATTCTGCATAAATGAATTTGTATGTTGTCAAGCAGAAGACAAATACAGTTGAGCTAATATGATCAGTTGCCACAGCTCTTATTGGCCTGTGGACATTAAGATACAGCTGAGTTCAGGGGCCGTGGCTACTGCCACCCCTCTTCATCTATAGCCCTTACATCAGCAAAATAAATACATACAGTCAAAGTGCTACTGAACCCCTGACTGGATATGAGGTATTYTTTTTGTGGTTCTGTGTGATAGATTAAAACCTCATTCATCATGAAAAAAGGGTTTAAACACACACACAAAAGGCCACAATCCATAAATATAGTTGTTTAATGACCGTATAAAACATTTTTGTAAATAAAATTTAAACCACCTATTTCCTCCGACTTTGTCTTTGCACTTTTGCTAGGCAAGTCAGTGAAGAGCTAATCCTAATATCAGGGTAACATGCACTAAAATAAACAGTTTTTCAGGGTGATCATATACCTGAGAGATAATACTATGATATTGAATAATAAAAAGTCTCATTCTTCTTATTTAATGATTAAAATTTGTTATAGTAGGATATAGGATAGATTGATAACATTTTAAAGTACAGTGGTTCCCAAAAATTATTTCAAAATAAAACCACCTAAATTCTTCAGCCTTGATTGAAAATCGTCCATCAGCCCAGAAGTAGAAGATTCTCAAAAGTAACTACACACACCTCAATGCTTGCTTTATGTTGTGTAAGAAATGGACAAAACCAGTATTTACATAATTGTGATCTTATTTTGGCAAGAATGGATGGAGTAGTGGACATTGCACTGTCTGGAAGATTTTTCTGAAGTGGTGTTATCACCCTCGTGATGTTGAAAGACTGAAATTTTTATAGCCTTTCAAAGAGAACGTGTCAGGAGACATGTGGGAGGCACATGAATAGAAGGCAATACGTGAATTCRAGAGGGTAAAGTTGGAGAGGCACAAAGTTCAGAAGCATCTAGGAAAATTAGCTTACAATTCCAAGCTAATCAGTCTTAAATGTGACCTTTCTGCATGTGGACACTAAATTAAGTTTTCAGTGTTACCCTTGCATGGGTTTTCTGTTTTAACATAGATAAAAGGCTGCTTTGTGAAGTTGTTGTACAGCCTTGACAATATCTTTTAACTTTTTCTACAGTCTTAATATATTCCAGCTATCTCAACCCTATAGTATTTAAATTAAAATTTGAAAAGCAGCATGTTAGTAAATAAATAGCMCAGAAATTAAAAAATGCTACTTATAGAGTGCTCATCTACCTAAGCAAAAGTGAAAAAAACTAGCAGCCTGAAAATTTATGTATGTATTCAGAAATGTCCCCAGTCTAAAGCAGAAATGAAAATATTTTGCTAGCTCATTTTTAAACTCATTTTTCACATCTAGCATCAGCTTTCATCTATGCCCATATGGAAGAATACGAGCACTGAGCCTGGTTATGTTAGACCACATAAGCACTTCTGATACCTGTCTTGTAACTGACAAGCCTGTGGAGGCTTCTGAGTGCACACACAGAGGCACATTATAACCATAACATTACAGTCTTGGGATTTGGTCCATCTGGCAGTAACTTGGCAATTTGCATGTATTTCGATGTTGCTCAAAGTTGTTCACTGAGCAGTAATTCATTTTCTCATCTACAACATATGCAAAGCCTGGGTTTGTAAGTTTCAGTTACTAATGTCTTTGTTCCCATGTTTAAGAACAGTGATCTGACACAGGTAAAGGCTTACAAGATGAGAAGGAAAAGCTAAAGACAAACCTCCACATGTAATATATAAATATACAAATAATGAGCTTCTGTGAAATATTTTTTTCAGCTGGGAGGTCATTTGACRTGTAGGAGTTTTATCTCCTGACTAGAGGTCAGAAGATCTTCTGTCAGAAACAGCTCTTTTGTCATTATGTTGTGGGTTTGTTCTGTGACCATGGTCCATTCTTTTGGCCCTACTGACACAATTTTCTCATCAATACAGTTTGAATAATGTAGCTATCTAGCAGAAATATCCTAAAGCATTCACTAATTTATTTCACAATGCATAGAGATAAGAAGTGACAGCCAGATGTTTAGTATTACCAATATCACATTTAATCTCTATTTGATTGCAACAATGTACAACTAAATGCTATAATTGGAAGTACACTACTTTTTCCTTCCTTTCCTTCCATGAGTCAAATGGTACAGTGAGGGTAAAAGTTCAGTCTCAAAGYTGTGCATTAGTTTTTAACACAGGGAAAGCAAGAAGCCTGAACTCCTCAAAATCARATCTTATTGTGTAAGAAAGCTAATGTCAGATACACTCTGGAAAAGCAGTTGAGTAGTTGCATAAAATTAACTGTTTGCAACCGAATTATGGAGTGTTGCAATAACTGAAACAAAGTTCAACCTAGTTGCATCACACCGAGATATGTGTGTTCTCTCATCATCCATGAGAAGCATGATGTACCATGAGAATATTCGAACMATACAGTGTTCTACATAGTGCCTGAGAGGTATGATTGGTAAATGTACTTACTATAGGGCATTAGTAAAGACGCTTCAGTGTGCCTAGTACCTGGGCAAGATAATTAAGCACTTGAGAAAGGTGTTCTAAAAAGAAGGCAAAAGTTGGTAACCTGCATGAGAAGAGAGTGCATACAGACTTTTAAAACAAGTGTTATTTACGGAATCAAAATAATAATGAAAAATATAGGCAGGGACACAAAATTTATTAATGATCATATATTATGTAGAAACACAGCAAGACATAACAAAATAAACAGACTGACACACAACAAGATGATTATTATACTTGCTCACTTGGAAGTCACCATTCAGGTGCTCTCCTCTTCAGCAGCAGGGGAGAAATTGAGTACTGGCTCTTGATTCTTTTGATACTACTCTCATTCTTTTAAAGTGTATGTCTCTGGGTAACAACCATCTTACTTACTTGTCTACTCTCCTTAGCATCCACATGGCAAATGCATGGCAGGCAAGATAATAAAATCATCTTAATTTCAGGTTACCCTTTACCRGTTTTGAATCAAAGCTTTTCATATCAACTTCAAGTTAATACAAATAAAAAATAATACAAATACATTAATACAAATAATAAATTCAAATAATCAACTTTTCATATGTGCTTCAAATTAGTATGTATAATATAAGAAATTAAACTACCAAAATTCAGTCTGATATTTTAGAGCAGGGGAAGCTGATATTTATTTGCAAAATTTTTAGGGGAGTTAATTTCAGCTAATCACACTCATTCTCCCATAGATTTTGTTCATTCACATCCATATTTTCACATCTACATAGTCAAGATCATCAAGATATGCACATCCACATTGTCTATCCAGGAGCACTTATGTGTATTAAAGACTGTTGTCTTGGATTCTTCTTGACTGACAACAATCAACTTTTATTTTTTTGACAGAATTTTAAATACTATGCGAAAGTCAACAGGTGTTATTAGGCAGTCCTTTGTTTCAGTATGTTACTTACTCCAGCCTCCATAAACCTTAGGCAAGGTTGTTGTTCAGAGGGGTTTTTTTTTGCTTTTTATTTTTTCAATGTAAGTTTGGAATCTGCACATATATCTGGCTGTAGTTTGTTTTCCTGGTCGGGTAACATTATATACTATAACCTTGCTTTCATCTTTCTGCTGTTTAGGGTGTATGACTTTCTGTGGATGAGTTGTTTGTCATGTGGTCTATTCAAAGAGCAGGCCTTTTGGTCTTGATGAAAAAACCTTCTGTTTTGCTTAGTTTTATTGCTTCTGATGGCATTGCTTAGAACAGCACTGCATTAGAGTGGCTTGTGCCTGTGGAARTCTATATAGATCTACCACAAAGACTTGGCTGTGTTACAGCTGGTTCTGGCAATGTATTTAAATTGTATATCAAGGGGAATTAATTATATTAATTTTTTTTTCGACTGATTCAATTAGATTCTTATATTAGTGATTATGATTTATAATAACACCTGGATTTTATTGCTAATAGCAGGTTAATAAATGGAAGATTGTCTAAGAAATATCAGTTGTGGCCCATATCTTCCCCAGCTAGATCCCCAAGGAAAATGGCACTTGCAACAGCAGCCATTTGTAGACAGTTGGAAATGTCTGTTTCTTGAAATGCCCTAAATTATCAGAATATCTAATTGGTCTTTGCATTACAGTAGTCCTGAAACCTTTTAGCAGTCTGTGCTACAGAGCAGCTAGTGTTAACAGGAGAAGAAAGCTCTGGAAAGAACAGACAGCAGCTCATTCCTCTGCTAACTTTCTTTTGCAAAAATTGACCTTTTGCTGTTCTTTCACCAAATCTCTTTATTTAGCAGACTTTGAGTGTAAAACCACAACTTATTTACAAATTCACACCAGCAAGTTAGGACCAATTTTGTACAAAAGCACTGGGAATTGTCGAAAGGTCTTGGAATAAGTTCTGGACAATATTGGAGACAAATAGGTACAAAATTTAAACCATAATGAATTGAATAGTGAGAATATAATTATTGATAGTCAGCATGATTTACTGGAATACAACTCTTGCAAAGCAAATCTGATTTCACTGTCAGGCTTCATAAGATTATAGGTTTGGTAAATAGAGTTGAAATTATACAAAGTATTTAACTTAATACCATATAATGTTCTAATGAAAGGAATCACACAAGTAGATCATCAGTTGCCCAACAGACAGGAGAGTTATTACTCTGGTTTGTTTTCTATCATGTTCCACAGAGATCTGTACTGGGCATAGTTCTGTTCAGCATTTTCATCAACGACTTGGTAATAAGTATAAACCACTATTGAACAAAATGCACTGGAAGGAAGACACACAAACCATACAGTGGAATGATGGAAAAAGCACAGCTGACTGAACTTAAAACAATGTCTTGGAGCAAAGTAGTAGCAAAT
This sequence comes from Parotia lawesii, assembly GCA_003713295.1. Taxonomy (NCBI): domain Eukaryota; kingdom Metazoa; phylum Chordata; class Aves; order Passeriformes; family Paradisaeidae; genus Parotia; species Parotia lawesii. Next base: position 1,679,313 of record RAHM01000082.1, on the reverse strand, counting down.
ACGTACTGTTTGTAGTGGTCATTGTGTAAATAGAAGCAGTAGAATAATAAATACAGCTGTCATATATCAGTTTAGATTTGCGTGATTAGTGTTGCCATTTCATAAGATAATGCTATAAAAGTTTTAAAAGGGGAAAGCTGATACATTTGACAAAAACCCAAACAACCTAACATTGATGACTGTGAAACATAGTATTTAGTTTGACTGTCTTTAAAATGCATAGAATCCTAGAATCATTTAAATTCAAAAATACTTCTAAGATCTTCACTCCTAACCATTACCCAGCACTCCAAAAAGCTGTGTCTCTAAGTACCACATGTTTGAATACTTCCAGGAATGATGAGTCAACCACTTCCCTTGGAAGCCTGTTCCAACACTTGATGACCCTTTTGAACCCCAGCTCCCTCAGCTGCTCCTCATAAGATTTGTACCCTAGACCCTTCACCAGCTTTGTTGCCCCTTTTTTGGACAATGCAAAAATAATAGTATTGAACAACTAGGCCAGGAAAAAATCAGGGACATTGAGTCCACATTATTGTTTAGCTTGCTTTATGGGTGGCAGTTTTAAAGTAAATCTATTGATTCTGCCCCATCACTGTGCTTTGGATTACACCACAGGGGCATCTCAGTCTGCGTGTGGATGGATGCAGGGATGTAGATTTGTGCTGGGAGTGCAGTAAGTGTGCCAGTTGTGTTCTGCCTATGTTCTTCCCTAATGTGAATACAGCCACAGTTAGAAATTACTCAAGGATTTATTTCTGTTTTATCAGACCTGGTTTTCCTCCCATAAAACTAAAACACACTTTAAAATCTCCCCAAAAACTGGTCTATTCCCCTAAATGTCCAGGTTTTTATTTTCATGCCAAACAAAAAAGAAAAAGAAAAAACCTGCATTTAGTTGTTGGACTGAAATGCTGAGTGGAATATGTTAAATTTTCTACCTGCAGAAATGTAGAAATTAACAACTTTTTTGAAGATACACTTTACAGCTGCACTTTAAACATTTATAAAGTCTTGTAAAAAAAAAAAAAAGTGTTACTGTTAGAGTTGTTTTTGTGGAGATAAACCACTATTTAAGGCTAAGGAGCTTCAAGGTTAGACCTTTTGCTCCATATTACTACCCTGCAATATGACCTTTTAACCACCAATTTATTTTTTTTTAAATTACACATATGTTTACTAAAACCTGTTTGAAAATATATACTTAACTGAAAACTAAAGACTGTTTTTCCTTTTTAATCTCTTCAGATTACAAGTAGAGTACTATAAAAATGTATTTTTCAAAAGATATTGAAGAGGTTTGTTTCAGTTTTCCTTTGGATAAGATTTCTCACAGCACATGAGTATAAACTAACAGGATGAAAAACAGGTGGAAGAATATCCACCTTTTCTAAATCTATTTAATGTTCTGGACAGCAAGTGGTGCTGCTGTATGTAGAATACATAATGGTTAAAAAACAAGGAGAAATGAAATCCATATCAAGAAATTACTGTCCTCTGTCTCAGGCAGAATGCATGTCTGAAACGTACTTACAGTAATACATCTCTAGAATACTACTAGAATAGTAGTATGTACACTCTTCCTATATCAAACACTTAGAGACATTAAAGAAACTCTGACAGGAAAAACAAAAATAATTTTTTTTTGTCTGATTTACTTCAAAATTTTAAGTTATTTACAGTTGATTTGCGAATTATTGTTTAATTATTGTTTCCCACGTTAATCCATGATATATGAAAATTCTTAAGCAGCAACAGAGAGATAATTAATTAAAATCATCAGCTTACAGTTTCATTAGGCAGAAAACCTGCTTCAATGGTGAAAATAGTAGCATTATTGTATTATTATTATTATTACAGTATTTTAAAATTAACAACATTTTCGTTTTAATAGTCAAAAATATTACTCATACTTGGCTAATTTAATACTGTAGTTTTTTCTGGTACTTGCATAAATGATTGTTCAAGATCTGAAATATCTCTGTCTTCTCTTTTATTGTGTTCTTACTTATGGACATAGAACATTAGATCAAGAATTACGTATGTGTGTGTATATATGTGTATATATACATATATGCACTGAGTTTTTAAGTGAAAYAGTTTCAGTGGCATCAAAGCAATTCTCATACAAAAATGTGTCCTATTAATCATCCATGATATTTTGGTATCTTGGTATTCCATAAATTTACATAGTAAGATATCAAGTTCCTGCCTGAAAAAGTTGTTATTAGTCTGATATTTGTACAGCTAGAAGGGAAGAAGATTTTCTTTTTGATTTCTCCCTGGCAAAACAATGAAGTTCATGATGTTATTCTTAGCTGGCTAAAAACGTTATTTTTTCACATACACATATATTTTGGTCTATGTTATTTCTACACAGTAAGTTTTGGCTTTTTTTTTTTTTTTAATCTACCAAAAATTACAAATTGTCTGGACAATAGAACATGAAGCACAGAAAGAAGATGTGCCCCTTATATATTAATACTCTTTGCAGATCCATGTTTTCTGCTCTCTAAAGCCATCATAATGAATTTTTTACCTCTGAAAGTTTGTACAGATGGAGTCCTTTCAAAAGCAATGGGGAAATAAGTGTGAACAGGATTTCAATTTTTTATGGCAACTTGATTCAAAGCCATCAGGCACTGAGGGTTCAAATGGAAAACAAAACAACAGTGAAATTCCAGGAAACATTACATCCCAATGAGGGGGAAGTCCTCCTGTTTTATTTTCCATTGGACTGGGCACTGGTTACCAGAGCAGCAGGTAGGAGAAGCTGTATGGTACCAGCTTCCAAGCCAGAGATCATAATTGTTATGTAACTCTGAAACTTAGAAGTAGAAACGGAAAAATATTATTGTTTTTGAACTGTGCACAGAGATGCAGAGAAAAATGTAATACTCAGCCTGAGCAGAGAAGATTAGGACTCATTTCTGTAATGCCTGTAAATTAACTTCTAGATCTGCTCCTCTGCAATATTCCTTTGCATGCCAAAATAGTTTCTCAACTGGAAGTTGTGCATGTTTCTTGTGTGGTGTAGAACAGGTATAGAAGAAACTGTTCCTGAAGAATGCTCCCTAAACTTCAGCTTATGAGACCTTGTCCTAAGGATGTACTCAAATATTTAGCCTGCCTGTCCACATTCTAGGACTTTCCTGTGTTATCATTCTACCAAATTCTGAAAAAAAGGATGTATCCTCAACTCCTTTCATTCTACTCTTCGTGATTTTCCCCTTTTAGATTGCTTTCATGAATGGATGCCAGGCTAGCAGGGCAAGAGGCCAAAGTGAATTCCTCAGTTAAAGTCCTTTATCTTTTATTTATCCATCTGATAATAGCACAGAACCCTGTCTTTTCTTGGATATATCATCTTGGGTTACAATAAGAGGGAGTGGTTAAAAGCAATGAATACATAAAAGAAAAAAAACATAACTAATCAGGCCTGTGAGAAAAAATACAAAGCTGTACAGAATTTCTGCAATGTAGATAGAYTGAGCTTAGTGTTAATAATCTTTCATTTCTAGATGATTTCTTATATTATATTTTCAGAGAAAAAGGATGAAATATCCCACTTTGTCAAGATGCAAGGTTTTGAACAGAGAATATCTCCCAGGCATGTTTAGGTATGTTGGTTGAATGAGCAGATAATCAAATGGAAGAAACATCTCACAAGAAAAATATAAACAGAGATGACCAAAGTTGACTGCTGAATCTTTTAATGAATAAATTACAGTCAGAGTGATTTTTTTACTGAGRAGGAAATCCCTAATCAGTTTTCAGTATACTAGCTTGTGCCTCATTTTATTTGCTGAATTCTGCTTGTCTTCCTTTTGAATTTGGACTATGAATCCTCCCACTAAGAAGTAAATAATGAATTTGGGGTAACGAATATTGGAAATAACTCATGTTCAGTATTTATTCTGATTGAATTGTTGTTGCAATATGACTTATTTTTCCAAGTCCTTCTTTAGGAGTAAGAAAGTCAATTATCTTAGGTAAATATTGATAGTGGACATCTCCCTCTCCTTCTAAGATATTGCTAACATGTTGCAATATAGGATTGCTCACAAAATGTTCCGAGGCAGAAAGTGCCTCATTCAAAGTTAATTTGACCTTTGATGACTTACTTACCTATGACTTACTACAGAAAACTCCAAGGGCTAACAGTAGCTCAGGATAGTTTTGGCCAACATTTATGTGTTGGAAGCTTATGCTTTTTCTCCAACCCATTGTCAAAATGCTGAAGGAAGAAATTCCTCTGGAATGAAATAGCAGGAAACTTGATCATGACTCCTTCACTTGCTTCCTCCAGGTAAGTTAATAATTTCTCTGTTGTTAAGGGAAAAATAGAACTCAATAGTCAGCATAAAACAGAAAACAGTTCCAGTCTCAGGGGGAAACTCCCTCTTACTCAAAGATATAAGAAAGCCCATGTGTTTTGGCTCTTCCTGCCATGAGCCTGAGGACCAGCCTGGGTAGATTTTGTAATCTTTCTTAAATGATTCTTGGAAGAGATRGAGTATTGATTGAATAAAGGCATAATTGTTATTGCAAGATCAACAAACAGTCATAGTGATAGATTACAGCAGTTTACATGACAAGGAGAGAGCTAAATTGCAATTTAAACAAATTCTTTAAACTTACTCCTTAAAGGAAAAAGAGAAAAAGTGAGAGAAAACATATTACCCTAAATTAAAAAACTTGTTAATTAAAGGAAAAAGGAAATTGAGTTAAAATGGAAGAGACTAACATAAACTGAGCCAGACTTCCACATGAATAGGGTAAATAATATATTTAATTGTTGGTTTACCTTGTTAGAAGTCTGCTATTCAGAACCACACTGTGTATCTTGTAAAGGTAGCTGTCGTAACGGCTTACAGGRTTAAGGCTTCTCAAGTTTCTCCGTTCTTAKCCTTGTGAGTGGTGTGAATTTTAAYAGAATGATGTCTCCTCAGAAAGCACTGAGTTATGAGTGGCTAAAATCCTCTGATCTAAGGTAGCCACACGTCTCATCTCTTAGTGTAGTTCGTTTTCATAATAACATATATCTTGACCACAGATACACTATTCACTATAGATAAATTCAAAAAAATCTGAAGATAAAGAGGGCACTTGATTGCCTAAAATGAGCACAKGCACTATACAGACTACAGAATTTCACTAAAAAGTTTAAGAGTCAGAATCATTTTTTSTGGTGTAACTAATGTGGACTATATTATTTGCTCTGGAGATATGAAGGACTGGACAAGTGAGTAAACCTTTTGATAAAGTATTCTGTAGTATGGTACCTCCACTGTTTCCCATTTTCAGATTGATTTGAAAACTTAAATAGAGTCACTGTTTGATGACRGATGTAAATAATGCTATTTATTATTTTTGCTGGGTTTTTTTGTTTGCTTGCTTGTTTTTTTTGTTTTTAGCCTCTGGCTCCCAAACAGGTCTGTGAGATGTTGAGGACTCTCAGGGCCAGTCTGACAGCTGAATGACAGGCCTCTTTAATAAATGGTGAAGAAATGTTATAGATCAATTCTAAGCACTGTTATTTCTGTCTGACCTTATTTTGTGTTGTGCCTCATCTTTCTTTTGAGCCTTTACATTTCACGTGGGTTTGCATAATTACACTTATTTCTCATACCACATTTTTATGTTCAAGTAGGACCTTGACGTTTCAGCTAGCAGATAACCCAGAAGGGTAGGTGCTATGTGGTAGGTATAGTGCTATAAATATTAACATCTGCATCAAAGTTCCCTGAGGGATTTGTTTTGACAGACAAATTTTTTTTTTCAGAGATACGACTTTCATGAATTATTTTAAACTGTTGTTTATAATCAAGTCACTTCAGCACTGCTTTCTAAACTAACAATGGATTGCAATGAAAGTTCATATAAGGTCACCTGTTATATGAAGTCAATCCTAAACACGAAAGTCTTTGAAAAATGTTGTAGGTGCACAATCCTGTGTAACAAATTCCAGTTCTGTCTTGTTTTATATACCTGTCTAAACCAATTATTTGGTGTAAAAGGTCATCAGCAAAAGAAGCCTTTACTGGTGATTTTTGTCAGGTTTGCTTTAGGTTTATATATAAACATGAGACTTGAAAGGGAAAGCCTCATACTTCACCTCTCTAACTTTCAGGTTCAATCTGATACTTCACCTCTCTAACTTTCAGGTTCAGTCTGATTTATAAAACTTAATGTGGATTTATTTTTTCCTTGCAACTGCAATTTAACTTGAACAACAATCATATAAATACAGAAAATGCTCAAGGTCTTAATTCCAGACACCACATACCTAGAACGATACAGAGATGCTTCTGAGATGCAGGGATTCTTGTGTARTAGGTTGACACAGGCTAGATGCCAGGTGCTCACCAAGCCATTCTATTATTTCCCTTTCTCAGCAGGACACAGTGGGGGAGAAAATAAGATGGAAAAACTTCATGGTTTAGGATAAAGGCAGTGTAATAAAGCAAAAGCAAGGGTTCTGTCCATGGAAACAAAGAAAAACAAATATTTTATTCTCTACTTCCCATCAGCAAGTGATGTCTGGCTACTTCTCTGGAAGCAAGGCTTCAGCACCCATAGCGTTTGCTCCTGAAGACAAACATCAGAATTTCTGGAGAACCTGAGCATCTCATTTTGCTTTATAACTGTCCTGGGTGCAGGGATAGTGATGGAGTCTTAGTGCTGTTTACTCTATACCACGCACATCACCGTGGAGAGTGGGGAGCAGTTTTCAGCAGGGAAYGCTGAGGTGTCAGAAGCAGAACATTTTTCTTGCCCGGTCATGGGAGAGAGTGGTTTTGTCCCCTTTACCAGCYGTGGAGGGGTCCTTTTTCTTTTGCTGGGCTCACTTGGGAGTGGGAGTCACCCCACAGGTCCCCAGATCCCCACTGCTGGGGAGCTGATTTGCAGTCTCCAGCCAACCCCTGAGATCGCCGCCAATGGGGAGAGCCCCTGCCGGGTGGTGGGGAGCAAACAGCTTGGCAGCAAAACTCCTTTCAGGGAAAATAGCTTTCCAGGTTTTGCTTTGCCCCTGTGTTCCACAGTTTCTTGACTGGGGGAGGGTGTTAAAAGGATGGAAACTCTTTTTCCTTGTTCATTTTTTCCTTACATTGTTCTCTGGAGCCATGTGGTGTAGTGAGGGACTCCCCTGCCATTTCGTCTTTGTTCCCAGGGCAACCTGTGGCACAGCTGTAGTGAATACCCTTTTTAATGGGTAAACCATCCTCTCTGTTGTTCAATCTTTTATTAATATTGTTGTGTTTATTTACGACCTCTTCAGTAAATTGTGACTCCAACTTAATCTCTCCTAGTATTTTTCCTCTACTATCGAAACGGGGTGATTTGAGTGGATTTAATTTTCCTGCCAAGTTTTAAAAGGAGCACAATATTACCAAATATTTTGATTAAGTTTTATGTCAGTTGTTTTTCAATCTGTAATTTACTTGCTTTGTACTTGCCCAGAACTTCATACAGCTTTCTGGGGGAAAAAAACCCGACAACATGCATATGATAAAATAGCTATGCCTTGCTTCCATATAATGCAGAAATAAAATCAACACCACCATTAACACTAGAAGTAAAGAAAAGATTGCACATTTCAAAATTCCCCTTACATACACTCACTCTAACTGATTTTTTACCTCATTTCCAAGGAGACAGATAAAGGAGGTGTCAGACCTCTCTGTAAACCTCATCTCTTGGTTTCCTACCTGCCGTGGTCAACTGCATGATTTGGGCCTGTGGTGCACTACCATAACTTCTTTAAAAAAAGAAAAAAAGAAAAAGATGTGGTGTTGTGCAGTGTTTAATAAGTATGCCTGCCTTTTCAGCTCCAGTCCTTTTTTGTATTCCTACCCTTGTCACATAAGTCCCTGTCAGACAATTGGCCTGACACAAGACTACTGGGGAGGGCACAAAGCAGGGAGGAGAAGATGAACACTACCTCAGGCACATCAAGGCTGTCCTTGAACAGGATGCAGAGAAGTTTGGTCGATGCCCACAATGTTCATAAATATCAGCTCAAGAGATTTGAACATCATGGTGTACAGAAAAGCTAATTTATGTTTTTTTCTTCCTTGGAGGCCTGTGGCTGTGGATAAATTTTGTGTGAAGCAGACTAGTTTTACAGATGACTGTATTCAGAGCAAAACTCTCTGAAGCATTTCTATAATGGCTTTACTTTGTAAAATGTGGAATTTTTCAACAGAATATGCAGTTCTGCAGTATAAAGATTTTATTGCTGTGGGTTTGGTATGAACTATATAACTCACAGCTTCACTATTCATGATGAATCTACTGATTTCTTTATGTACACAGCCTAGGAAATGTTTGGGGTTGAAAGATTCCTTAAAGCCAAATGCTATGAACTTTATTTTATCATATAAATCACAAAGGTAGGCAGTGAAGCAAAAGTTACTGAAGATTTACCTTTTGCAGGGGTCTGACCAGTGCAGAACTGCTTCATGACAAACAGCTTGCAATAAAGGGTTCAGTTTCAAAGAAGAAACAACAAAAAGATAAAAGGGAGATTGCTCAGCAGAGATGAAAGAGAAGACTATCTTTATGATGTATCCCATGTATCTGGGAACTGCATATGAATCTCTCTATATATGTACTTTTTAGACAAGTAGGGTAAATATTTGTCTCCTGCTTGCAGTCATATTGGTTTATACATATTTTTTATTTATATATGTACAGGTGTAGGAGGCATGGAGTGTTCAGATACAGCACATTATTTACAAGGGATCCGTGCCCTCCAGGGCAGCAGCTGGGGGCTGGCAAGGTAGTGCAGGGCATTGGAAATAGTATGAAATACAGAGGAGGCAACTGGAGTTGAAACAGGTATCTCCACTGACAAGAATTTGAGGTGAGGCAGCTAGTTCACATACACATTGTTTTGTGCTTTCACCTTAAAGCACAGTTAGAATTCCTAGTCTAGATTTGGGATTCTACCAAAACTGCAGATGGAATCTGGTGATGGTGGTGTCAGTTTATTTTGATTTATGCTAAGTTCCTTATACTGTTAAAATTATCCAAGATTAATCAGGGTATTTCAGCAACATCACAGCTTGGACCCAGGGGTTGCATTATATCATGAAATTAGTAGAATCTTTGTAGTGGGAATTCTCAGTGCTCATAAACTCAAAACTATGATTAAACACTGTATTACCACAAAACCATTTTATCTGGGACATTAGACAGAATATCCTTTTATTTTTTATGTAATCTTGAATGATATCCAGACACAAACACTGAACTGCTTCTTGTACTTGCATATGCCAGTAACAAGAATCATGCAGCATTTAAAATGTTGACTCATGGGTCTCTGGCATAAAACTGATTAACAGCCTGGGCTTCATTTTACACAAGAAATTTAATCAAAGCTTATGCAAAGTATTGCATTGTAAAACTGTGCTTGAAAGAATGATTGTGGACTTAGCAAGGTTGGAATGGCAATGACAAAACCAGAAATGCTCACTAAGGCTGCAGACTTTCTAGAAAATTTAGTCTGTAATATTTCTCAGTGGYGAGTGGAATACATGCAGTGTTGTCTTTTCTTTTTTTCCATAGGTTTGGAATAAACAGCAGTGAAGCAGAACACAAGACCTTTTGACGTTCTTCTTCTCTGCTCCTCAGTTATTCACCTTAAACATGGAAAAGGCTTGACAGTACAACTTGGCCATTGTCAATATGATGATGGGATGAAGCATAACTCCACAAAAATGGATCAAAACTCTTACCTTGGAATGAAAAATTAGACTCACACCAGTTGTCACTGAAGATTCTTATAGTTTGAAACATGAAATGTTATCCAAAGTGTATTCCAGGAAGTTTAATTTCAGATTTTACTTTTATTAAAGCTTCCACCTTATTCCTGCAGGAATGTATCTCAAAGGAGTTATTCCAAGCCACATTGCATTTTTCTCACTCCATGTATGGTCCTTGTCCTATTTTATTTCACACTGTTCAGATATTAATTATAAATTTAATAATTATCTCATGGAATTTTTTACCATGATGTCACCATGGAATTTCACAACTTCATAGCCATTTACTAAAGTTCCTTTCACAATGAATATGGGGATAGAATTAATGAATAATAAAGACTCAAAAATATTAGCACTAAAGCTGTTCAGTGAGCTMAAATGTCTATGTTCTGATTTTTAGATTATTCTTTTGGCACTTTCCCTTCCCAGAGTATTCCCTACTAAATGGCAGTTGTTGCTACTAAGCATTCAGCATGCCTGCTAATTTGATTCTCAGTTCTCAGAGGTATTCAGAACATGGAAAATGTAGAATTAGTGTGCCCCTGAGAAAATGTTCATTTACATGACTTGCCTGTCATCACAGGGACAGACCTGAACAGAAAGCACCGGACTGCTGATTATCTGCATTATCTGGGCAAAGATCCTTTTTCCTTCTGCCATTCCTAGCTCATTCACTGCACAAAATCCAACTTCCGCAGCAGTTGAGACAAAGATCCTAGTTTACTTCACAGTTTTTTGGTATCCTGATGAATGCTTTGTGCACTTACAGAGACAAAATCTGTGTAAAAATGCCAAGTGACAATTAAAGACTTAATCTGAGTGCTTCTACAAAACATGTTAAATTATATTATCACCCCTTGTTACCAATATTAATGGGTTTAAACTACAGTCTATGCTTTCCTATTCACTGATTGGATGCCATCAAATGTCATGAAACAGAAAATTACAGCCTGTAGTGCTAAAGTTTGGCCAAATTACAGTAAGATGTAATGTATCATGCTAAATTAAATACCAAAATCACCACTTAGAATAYGAGGGATCTTCCAAGAACACAAAATAAAAGAATTTTTTCCCACGTTTTTCCCCCTCAAATAAAATCTGATTCTATCTGCTGTTCTCAGATTTACATTTGGGAAGCTGTTTCATCTCTCTACCTGTGGAAACCACTATTCACTTTTCATTTGAATGTTGTCCTCTCTGGTTTCTGGCTTTGCCTAGCAATCTTTTTTCTTATATCGATTCTTTGAGATTTTTCATGGTCTGTGTTGTGCAGGGATCTGAATTGCAAGGTTGCTGTGGTGGTGTGTATCTCATGGAAAGAACACATTTGGGATCAGAGAATTGATGACATTTTATGACTCAGAAGTTGGGGGGGGGGCAGTTAACTAGAAAATAAGGTGTTTAAATAGCTGTATCTGGAGATATACGTGCATGCATGTATTTAATTGAAATACTATTCCATTGATGGACATACATATATAAGAACATTAAGGAATACATTGACTTCAAAGCCATTCAGATAGGTTATAGCATAGCTATCATACGCTTTCTAGCCAAACATCCATAATGATACTGTTGGTAAATCTGCATATGATTAATCCATGATTAACAATTAACGAGTTCGTTGTTCTATTTCTTGTCCAGCTATGTCTACCCAGTTCTTTTTGTTTGTTTTCATTTATTCTATATTGTTTCTTTTTCCTCTTCCTTTGAGTGAGAATCTATAAATAAATTCTGTTGACTTAATCAAAAAAACCACTTCTTTTATAATTGCTAATGAATTACAATTAATTARTTGAAATAAAATTTCTAATACCAACAAAAGCAAAATGAAATTACCATCATTGTAGATACCACTTTCTAAGGAATATTCGGCCATGAATCTCATCTAGTTTCATTGGGATGAGTTAATAGAAGAAACATTTCTAGGTCTTTTTGTCTGACAGTTTCCTTAATAGTCAGAATTCTTGAGGATGAAATATATAAATTTAAAATACTCAGAGTATTATTTGATGTAAAAAAACCCCAGATGCTTATTCACCACTGATCACTAGCTTTTTGCTACAGTTTTAAACTGGTTCCTTCCTACTTCACAGAAATACATTCTATATGAGGTCTGTCTCACAATTCCTCTCTATTGTTAGCTGTAGGAAAGCAGCACTTGACTTTTGCATTTTACTGGAATTTACACAGTATATAGAACGAGTCTTCTCATCAAAAGAACAAACTTCTCTCTTTGTTACAATTTAAAAGTATGGAGGTTTCTCATTTCACAAGACTTCTGTGCTTCCATTGAGCTGTTCTCACTTTTAGGCCCATGAATATCTTCTTTGATTTCTACTCTCTGAATTGTTTAGAAGGCATAGAGATAGTAAAATTGGGGGTCAATTCTTCTTTATCCAAATGAACAGTGAGGTGTTTTTGCAGAGCGTATATGATGCTTGAGGGGAAGCTTCCATTTTTATCTGTTATTTTCTAGAAAAAAGGTTATAGTCACGGGAAAAAAAAACCCAAACAAAAACCAACTTATTAATGTCTCCCACTGCAGTTCTGACCTGCAGGTACCTACTGAAGACCAACACAATCTTGACAGTACTCACTTTACAGGAAGATCTGCTGTGGCAGTAAGGCAAGAATTAGTCTTTAAAAAGAAAGAAGAAATAAAAGCTTTAGTTTAGTGAGACACTGACAGTGTGCACCGCATTTCTCTGCTCTCTTGTATTACCAACAAATGTCCAAACATATTGGCAATTTGTTGTTACCCTGCTCATAGGAAACAGAGTTATTGTTTGTAGGAAACACAGTTATTACTTAGGTCAATATATCAACTTGGAAAAACCAAACAGGAAGAAAAGCGGATGGCCCAGTATTTATCCAGTGCATGGGGTATCATTATGCATCATTAGATATTCAATATGCTTTGATGRAAATACAAGAGAGTCCTGTGAAAAGACAGGTTTATTTTTCGCTGGTAGTTTATGGTTTAAGTTTGAATCTCATTGACCTTTTCCACTTGCATATTTTTTTGTGATTTTATCTAAATTCTATGATTTTTTTAATCACTCCCGGGGTGGTTAGAAACACAGAATAATTTTGTAGTGGTTTTATATTTTTAAATTTTGTTCAACAGTGTTTTTTTCCACTGCACTCCAAAAGACAATATATTCTATAATAGTCACTGTATGCTGTCAAACAGGTCAGTTTTTAAGAGTGGGGAGTGGTTTCCTGAGGTATAACAATAACAAACTGTGAGTAGAAGTGATCTGATTATAATAGGACAACTCTTAATTCATCAGTCATTGCTAAACGTTATCTCACTGTTTTTCCTTTAAGGGGAGTTATGTTTTTCTTGACAAAAATAGCAGAACAATACTAGATCCTTCTCTTTGTGTTATTAGCACTTTCTGTGTGTCTCTACCTCTGTCTATTTCCATGTTTCTCCTTTCTGCCTCCTCCCACCCCATCCCAACAGAGATATATATCTTTAATGAGATTTTTTTCAGATTCTACACCTGCTGTAGGAAGAAGTCCAAAATACCTACAGAAAGTAACTAAGAAGGAAAATCAGTTTTATCTAAAAGAGAGGCTTTTGGTTTATTTGAGTACATATAAAGACAGCAGGGGGAAAAAGGAAAAAAAAGAATAAGAAAGCAGATTCCAATAGTGCATACAGAACAGTGCATTTCCCAATAGTTTGCTAACCCAGTCACTTCTAGCTACTGATATTCCTACACTACCTGATGGAGCATGATGGACAGAGAGGTATGCTGTCTGTGAGCAAGGTTACTGAAGAACCCTGAGTAACTGCTCTTCACTAGCACAAAAACTTAATCAACTCTCCCTAGAAAAGTGGTTATTTGCCCAAACAGCTTCTTGACCTGCTTTTAAAAGTGTTGCATTATATTGCCAGATTTCATCTACAACCTGCACATATGTTTCAGTTCTGCTGGCAAGACCTCAGGTTTACATGATCAGTACCTGCAAAACTTGCCTGAACACTAATTATATTGCTTCTACTAGAATTGAATTATTATAATAGAATGATATTGTTTCTACAGTGCATTGTGAAACCTTTTCATAAATTGAGCTGGATGGAGATTTTCCCTTTAGTTAGGATAATGAGAGGCTCAGAAATCTTTTCTGTTTGTCTTTTCTTTTAAATACAGAAGGAGGAGAGCTGAACAGAGAAGCCTGCACTCAGAAATGCTGAGTGGAATATGTACTTCCTTCTGTCTAGTAGTCTCTCACATTCCTAAGATGATTTGTAATGCAGTAAGTCTGTAAAAAACGAGAAGCAACTTCACAGTTTTAAGAAATACAGTGCATTAAGGGATTTTTTTCTAAGGCCAGTGGACTAAATATAACATCAATGCATTCGAGTTTTATTGGCAAAGAGTAATATCCAATTGAATGAAAGACGCACAATTAAATGAAGCTGTTAACTTCTGAGATTAATTAATTGTAAAGATGTGCTCATTCTTTCTTTGGAGAAATAACATAAAAGAAGAAACTGGAAAGCATAGAAAGAAACTAGAAACTTGGTAGATTTTTGAGCAACAATTTTACTTAAACAGAAGGCTGCTGCTCTTCTTAACAGATGATAAAATGGGAGAAAATTTTGAAAGCAGTGAGAAGACTGACTAAAAAAAAATACTGACCCACAAGATCAGCAGTGTGGTTATTACCCTTTAAGAGTAGCCAAAAATTATATGGACTCCAATAGCCTTGTAAGGCCCAAAAAAACTTAGTTGATGAGRCTTTTAAAAGGGCTTACAGTTGTTCATGTACTCTGGGTTAGATGCACAGGAGAAATACCAACAAGATAGTCTCAAGAGGTCAAAACAACATAAAAGAMTTTACTGGCAAATCGAAGAACTTTGGCAGAATGTTTAGAGCAGCAGTCAATCAACATAAAAAACTTCTCAACACATTAACTTAGTCCATTCAATTTAGCAAACTCTAAGCTTGTTTTATTTTAAGATATTCAGTAATTCCAAGAAGAGGGAATTAGAAGAGAAAGGAAAAGAAGAGAGAAAGACAGAAAGGATATAGAAAAGGACATTATATATAGCTACCAGCTCCTGGATTCCAGTGATATGCAACKGATAGAAATTCCAAGAGGAGGTATGATGAAGATGTGTGGTAGCCTTAAATACCCCTTGGCATTCCTGGGCCCTTTCCCCAGCTGGGACTTGTGGTTATTTGGCCACTCAGGAGCTGGGTTAGGGGTTCAAGGCAGGTGTGGAGCATTGCCTCCTGTGTGCCAGTAATTGGCAGCCACTGCCAGGCTGGGATATAGGCTCTAGGGGCTGGAGGAGGTGGGGCAGTTCACTGCCTTGCCAGGGTAAGGCCCAATCTGCCCCTTCCCCCACACACAGACACCCCAAAATGTCTTGAGACATCAATCCTTTCCAGTCTCAGTTTCTCACAAGTGTGACTCATGATATATACTCATACATCAGATATAAGAGTAGTGTTTTGTTATAGCATTTTATAATTTCATTCTTAAAACTATAACCCAGTATTCACCTAATATCACCATCTTGTACAGTTAGAAGATTGAGATTTTTCCACCTCTAAAAGCATACACTGAAAAATTAAACACTTTCTCATTACCTGAAGAAAAGGCATCGACTGTTTCATCCATGAAAGCTGATGGCATATCTTTCATTATGTAAAAATAAAATCTTCATACCTCATCAATCATTCACATTTCAGAAGGAAACATACTACAGCAGCCAGCTTTCAAAGGTGAGGTTACACCACCCAGCATATTTGACACCAGAGTTTAAAGTCTATGTAGTAAACAGTTTTCATAAATATCCTGATTCACCAAGACAAAGCAATTTTATTCACAAGTTAATAGCTCTCTGCTACTTCCTAGGCATCTTTCTTCGAAGGGGTGGGACATTCAGATTCAGTAGTCTGAGCTATCCTCGTTTTGCAAGCAATATGAACTCTTGGGATGGAAATAAAAAATTATACAAGCTTAGAGTCTTTAGATTTTGACTGGCTCTGTGCAGCACTCTGCTTGTAGGCAAAAAATTCTGTGCTCAAGGATGGAAGTGGAGGTTCAGATGAAATCCTCACTGGGATAAAAATCTGCTGTATTCTACAATTGTTAAGGGCTCTACTTCCTTACTGTTAGTAGTTGTTGTAAAACTATTGGTTGCTCGTTATTTTCCTTTTGATAACAGTATTAACATATTTCATTGTGATCATACATTTGCTTTTCAATTTACCTGAATTATACATGATACTTCTTTGTATTTTCTGATTAAGTCATTCAAGTTTTCTCCACACATGAGGATCCAACCAGTTCTCAGATATACTGAATAATAATAACAATAACAATGACTAATAATAATAATAATAATGATAATAATAATAATTTTGAATGGTATTCACTGTTTTGAACAACCTAGCAACTTTTGTTCCTCTGCAGAGCAACTTCTGTGAATCTAAACTGGTAACTGCTTCAATTCTTATCCTGCTTTATTTTTCTTCCCTTTGTATTAATTTTTCAGATTAAAACTAAACCAAAAAGATAAATTAAGGAACAAGCTGGGTTGTTTTTGAAATTACTTTTAAAAAAACTTTTTCYTTCTGAACTGACTGTAAGAATCTTTTAATATCATTCTATGCGTGATTAAAAAAAATTGTCCTGCTGTTTTACAGTAACAAGGAGAGAGGATACATGAGATACTATATATTTATGTGGAGGGTATATATTTATAGAGAGAGCTTTGTGAGCAGATCTAATATTAAGATCAGATATATAAATGTAGATTCATCACAACTAGCTCATGTGTGGCTTTATTCAAGTCAGACTCCTGAGGTCCAGAGTGAACTTAGGTTGACAGCAGATGGAATCAGCATTTGTGTTTGCTCAGGTTGTAGTCAGAACAGCCTTTTTTAATCCTACAAAATGTGCTAGATGTATTTTCATCCATACACTGCATGAGGACATGTTTTCTGTGCTCAAAGGACTTGAAAATTTGCTGAAGCAAATTTTTCTGTCATGTATCATCTGTGGGTTGTTGTAAACAAGTGAAACAAATAATTTTATGAAGTACGTTTATATTACTAGTGTATGACAGTGTATTGAGTCTGGAAAAATTTTCTCCTTCTGCATTTGCAAYGGTTTCAGCAGCTCCAATATCAAAAGTAAATTAAGGACCCAGCAGCAGAAAATGAGCAAGTGTTTGCCTCTATGCTATGCATCTGGCTGACTCAGATGAAGTTAAAAATAGAGATCATTTCAGCTAAAATAGCTGCAAATGGAAAATTGATCACTGGATTCTAAAATTCAATAAATCATAGTCACTGTAGTTATTTAGTCTCTGTGGCTATAAAATCCTACAGAAACACATTACTAGCACCTGAATATGCTAGTACATGAGCAGCTTTCTGACTCTAAACACTAGCTAAATTTTTGCTTTACTCTTTGGAAAGAAGTTGGTGACATTTTCCCCTGCTTTTTTTTTTCTTAATTTGAGAGACTAGGCAAGTTTGGAATGCATAATTTCTGGATTATACACCTGAAGAGGGAGGCATGTTGSGTTACTGAGACACTTGTAAAGTATCTTGAGGTGGCTCTAGATGGTGTGGAAAAAGTAATTATTTAAATACAAGTTTTAAAAAAGAGATTGAGAAACAGAAGAGCATTTCTACCTTAATTATTCTTCAAATCTGTAGAAAAATGGTAAAAGTGTAGTGTAGAACTTCTAACTTTAAAAGAGATTGCATATTGTCCTCCTTATCTGGTTCAAAATAACTGTTGACATCTCAGATTTTACTTGTGAAATGATCTGTGAAACTCTATCCTTTCATAGCTGAACAACTGAAAATATGTCCTAATGTACACTAAGATGCTTTAATTATCTTTGATTCCCCCTCTTCGTGCCCTCCCCCCCCTCCTGTTTTCAAAGCTTTCTCTTGGTTCATGGGGATCTCTTTGCAAGAGTGTGTTTCACTTGAATGGATTGAGTATTGTTTTAACTAAAGTTTAAAAAGACTATACAGCAGAATATTAAGTGGAAAAAATAAAGTGAAGTTGAAAGTATGGTGACTTAAATACACAGCATGGAACTCTTTTGAACCAGAAGCATCAAGTCATAAGAAAGAAAATGGGTGAAATATCTTGCAGTCCTCTTACAAAAAGCAAATTTGTAAACCACTCTAATGTATCTGATGGAATTCATTATTTTATTCTGGTGAAATCCAAGTGTTCAGGTAAAATCAATGTAGGCAACACTTTATTCATAGAATCACAAAATGGCAGAATTATTTATGTAATTCATATATATTGTTATATAACATGTAACATGTATATAAAATTATTAATATATTCATATTAATGTCCCAATACTGTTGTAATATAAATTGGATAAATATTGATTTCTAAGATTTTTCCTTTTTAGGAAAGAATTTGGAAAAGAACATGAATTAAGTAGGCAGGCTTGATGTTAATTTCAGTGTAACTTCTATCATCAGTGTACCATAGAACCTTCAGATTTGGTATTTAGTCCCAGAATATGAAACAGTGGAATTACCACAACCTCTTGATTTAATCTGGGACAGAAGTTTCTCCTAGAGAGTGTGCATTCCTTTTGAGTTAACTGACTGCAGGTGTGTGAATACTTCTAATACCTTAAAATGTCTTCAATAAAGTGAACATTTTCTATGTTCACAGTCTAAATGCACCACATAAATTTATTCTATATTAGATTGGTGTGTGCATATTCTTTTTGGCCTTTACTTTTCATGAATCTGTGCATATTTGTTGTATTTCAAATTTTAAGCTGGTCCTATTTCTTTAACTTATTATGACCTTTGAAGCAGAATACGAGTAACAGATTCCTGCAACAATTGTTTCTAGTGGGAATATGCCAGAGAATTGCCTGCTCCCACTTTGGAAGCTATAAAATTGTTGTGAATCAAGAGAAATCTATTAGTTTCATCAAAATGTTCTAGTTTTGAAGAAGAATATTTGTTTCAAAAAAGTGTTTGGCTATTAAAATGCCACAAAATTTGGTATTTAGAACATGGAAGAAATACACATAAGTAGACTGGTAAGAACTGTTATGATTTGGATTGTATCAAAGGAAGATTTTTATATTAAATGAAGAATTTAAAAAATATCAGCTCTTTTAAAAAGAATTATAGATTTCTGCTTACAATATGCATATATAGTATATTAAAATTATTTTTTCTGAACTTGAGTTTGCTATACAAAGAAAAAGTATTGTGTCTGGTTCGAAAGATACTATCACTGAATGGTGAAAGTATTTAAAGACATGATTATGTCTCAATTGTCTGCTACGCTGGTCAACCAACATTATTCATAGAATCATAGAATTGTTAAGGTCACCAAGTCCAACCGTCAGCTRGCACCACCACCAGGTTCATCATTAAAACCATGTCCTCAAGTGTCATATCAACAAGTTTTTTGAATGCTTCCAGGGATGGTGACTCCATCACTTACCTGGGTAGTCTGCTCAAATTATTTAAAACCCTGTTTGTGATTTTTTTTTTCCTAATATCTCATCTAAACCTCTCTTGGTGCAACTTGAGGTCATTATTTTACTCTGTATAGAGGATGGCTGAAACAAGCGTGAATGTTATTTACCATTTGGTCTTTAAATTTTGGTCTTTATGTAACTGTATTGAATCATCTTGGTGGTCAGAGAAGGGGCCCAGAGCTCCAATTTTATTTTCTGATAACCAAACCTATTTCAGAGTGTTTGTGCTATATTGCACTGAAAATATTTTAGTCTTTCTCATGTGATTTATAAATTTTGCTTTCTATAACAAGCAAGATTTGCATGACCCGTTTAAACTCAAATATTTTGGACTCCAGTTTAAGAGAACATTTATGAAAAAGTTATTCAAAAACTAGTTTCAGGCAATATTTTGTATTTTCTATTTACCCTCTAGCCAAAKTCAGCCCAGGAGGATGTGGAGTTTGTTCTTTTAAAACAAAGATACTTTATTTCTGAGTGTAGTTTTTTTCTCATCTAGTTGAATTTATTAATCTGTTGTAGCCAACATGATGGAAGCAAATATTAAGAGATGTTTTCATGTCTTTACAGGGAATATGGCACATACAGCTTAAATAGAAAGATTTATTTTATTTCTCCAATCCTTTCCTATCCTGTTAGTAGGAAGAGCCAAATATATGCCAACAATATTTTAAAGTCATGGAAAAAAATCAGAGTACTGCCATTAAGAAGTTCTGTTTATTTGTATTTTCAAATAGGGCATTCACTAGTGTTGTCTTTTTATATTGATCACTTTTTCTTTAATATCTCCATTTATAGTAGATGTGAAAACTTGTCTATTTCCTTTTTGTTTCTTTCCTCATTGTGTATCTTTTTTTTGACTAGCAAGGTTTCAATTGTTGCTGTTCCCTACCTTTTGTTCTCACCTTCTATTTTAGGATGAAAGAAAAAATGATTAAAGAAAAAATTTCCTGTGTGAAATGTACACAGAAAATGCACAACCTTCTTGTGAGCTATTCTTCATATTCATAGGTCTGGAGAATCTACATGCAAGAGAAATATAAGGAATTAATTTTTGACAAATATAAAATATAAAGAGGACTTAYAAAAGCTCTAGTCTACTTTTATCTTTTGCTGTTACCCAGAATTTTAATTCTTCTTGCCTGTGAAACCATTTAAAACAGAGTAGACCTTAGTCTTTAAAATAGGCTTTAAAATAGTTATTGCAAATAACTGCTTCATATTTTGCCTTCTTCACTGTAATTCTTTAGAAATATTCCAACTACATTTTTTTCCCCTAAAGTGAAGCAACACACTTTTCTGCTGTATTCATTTTCTGGGCCCCATTTTTGGCTGCAGTTTTGAGGAGATGTTGTATCACCTAATTCTCAGGCTGAAGAGTACAGCATCCCTACCAATATTCAAGAATGAGTAACCCACAGTTCTTTCCACTGTGGAGAGTGCCCTACTCAAAGATGCACAGCATATTCTAAGACTGAACAAAACATTTCCTGGTCTGCAGTCAGCCACCTTGCTTTAGAGAGTATGAGGGTTTAAGAGTGTGGAAGGATGCCAGTCAGTGTCAGCTGATCTAAGTACCAGAGAACAGCCCTGAGTACATTTAATTTACGAATGTAGACATATCATATGACTCTCACTTTCTAGCTGAGGGAGATTTCTCATTATGCTACTGTCAGATTATCTTCTGTATTCAGAAATATTACATTCTTGAATATAAAGCAGCCTGAATTAATACAAGGGTTGCCTTGGAAGTAAGAGGCATTTGGACAATGTACTTAGTAACAGGCTTTAACATTTGGTCAGCCTTGAATTGGTCAGACAGCTGGACTAGAAGATTGTTGTAGGTCCCTTCCACCTGGAATATTCTATTCTATTCTATTCTATTCTATTCTATTCTATTCTATTCTATTCTATTCTATTCTATTCTATTCTATTCTATTCTACTCTATTCTATTCTATTTAGATTGTCTTCACACTTACCTTCTTGGTGTTCCTTGTCAATTACTTACCACTACTTAATGATTTACCAATCTACCTCCTATGAGTCTTGTATTTTAAAAGAAAAGACACTTGTGATGTTGAACATGCCAAATACAGTGTCAGATTTAGACACCTAATTTCTTATGAGTGAATTTCCAAACACTAATGATCCTTTTAAATTTTCTGTTAGAGTCCTTTGAAATAAATGACTCAAAGCTTTATATAAGAGTTTATCCATAGCAAGGGACCATGTTGAGTTCATTGAAGAGTATTTATGACCCATATGAATAGATATGTTTTTATTTAATTTTTCACTCTGTATGATCTCCATTTTTTAAGTAAAATTAAATATGAGCTAAAATATTAATAGAAATATTACCTTGTCAGGATCTACGTTAGGTGTAAGACACCATGATAATATATCAGAAACTATGGATATTCACTGAATGTACCRGTGAATTTGAACAGTTTAAAGCCTTGCAGAAATCCAATACAATATTCCATTTTCTTGTCTGAGTTCTTCACTGTTTCCATTTTTCTAAATTTTATTTTTTAAAAATTTTCTCTCTGTCTGAGCATTTGTATAGAATAGCACTCACTTTAGTTCTCTTGACATATATAGGCTTTTATAAGTCTCTTAAATGTCAGCATGTTCATGCTATTGTAAAGGATAAAATGCAGGAAAATTGAATATGAATGTCATAGCAGCATTTCTGTAATACTTTGAAGAGTATTTAATCATAAAATCAGATTAATATTAGTACAGATGAAGGGAAGAAAACATACCCAGAGGCTTTAACATAAAACAAAATTTATATTTGTACAGTAACTCCAGTTTCTTTTTTGTCATCCTTTGTATTTAAACAATCAAAGTATGGTATTCTCTGTGGAAGTAAAGTCAAGGATTTTGTTCTGCAGATAGGGTTGTTGTATTGAATCTGTTTTACAGATAACAGAGATAAAATAGCTTTACTGCTATCCAGAAAAGATTCACTCCTCATGTTCCTATTTATCTTCAGAGGGGCATCATACAAGAAATAGAGTTAGATTAGGACAAAAAGCATATTCCATGAATTGACCTACTTTCCAGGAATGGGTGGCCATACAACTGGAGTTCTAGATGTTCTAGTCCCTCTATATCATAATTTTAACAATGTGAAATTGCTGATTKCTTTAATATTTTAGCAGGATTTTAAGGAACAAATGCATTTCAGACAATATTTGACTGGCAAATTATGCCTAAAACTTTTTTTTCCCCTAGCAAAAAACATTTTTATTACCTAGAAGGTGACAGCAAATAGTTGACTTCATTGTTTTCAGAAAGACTTCTTAAATAGAATATGAAGTGGTTCAGGATCCATGGAATTGGAACAAAGTGCTACATCCGAATTTTTCAGTTGTCTTCACCATCATTACTTCTTTTCTAAGTGTTAACTCAGATATAGATGCATAGGACAGCTATGTGTGTTACAAGCATGGTCTTTAAATTGTGATTGGCCTTCAGTTTTAAGGTCTGGTTCATGAGTCTGTGAGAATGAAGCCTAAATTAAACAATTGACTTTTCACACCAATTTATATGATTTTTTTTTTTCCAAATAGTTCTCCAAAGTTAGGAAAGAGTCTTTAAGGTCATACTATAAATCTAAATAGGAGAGGATGGACTGACTTGTTCACCCTTTTTTTTTTCTTTCCATATTTAAAACTTTGTTACTMTTGTTTTGCTGGCAGACAACCACAGACTGAGGAATATTTTGCAGTTCTCTAAAATTTTCTTGAAGAAATGAGAAAAGAGAAAAAGTGAATGTTACCAGCAAAAGTGGAAAACAGTTTCATAGATGAAATTTTTTCTCCATTGTAATGCTTATCTCTGCCAAGTATTAGAAAATAGATACAGGTAATAGTATTTCTTAGGCCAATGTTTTTTACAATGAAATAACTGAAAAAATCTAAATATACAAGTCAATTAACTCTAAGTGTAACATTAATATATTGCCTGACCTTATCTCAGCTAGCTGTATGACACACTTTGGTCAAAGAGGACAGTTCTCAGAAGGCATTTAGCAGCACAATAGGGCCACTGTGAATTGACTTCTACAGAGAATGACTGAAAATCCATGCCACTGGAATTAAAGCATGTAACTGAGGGATTGATTCATAGAATCATAGAATATCCTTCACTGGAAGGGACCCACGAGGATCATTGAACTCCAACTGGGATTTCCCCAGTATTGTAGAAAACCTTAAAAAATATAATTTTGTTTTCTAAATTCTGACCTCTGCAGCAGCATACAGCTCTATGCATTAGATTTATATTTTGTTTCAGGGGTGAAGTGCATAGGCTCTGGTGTAAATATGAATATATATATTTATGATGCCAGATCAAACCTTTTATCAGTAGTAAGGTCTTTATTTTGCTGTGGTTGTCTGTCAAAGTAGGTGAGGAGGTCTGAGTTAAACCTTTTATGGTACATAAGTAGCCATTTAGTATGTCTTTGGATTTCCCGTTGCTAGTAATGATAATGTGCATTGACAGTTGCCAATTTTCATCTTATCTTTAAAGTAGGACAAAGTAGAGTTATTGATTTTTCTCAAGACACGTTGTACTTTTAAAGCTTGCTTTCTAATTGATCAGCTGTTCATGACATCAAAGTAAAAGCTTAATGTCAAATTTCTGAACAGTAATCTGACGTGAACTACTAAGACTTCTGCATAAGCACTGCAGTTTSTCTATGCCATTTCTCTTATGTTGATGTGATTTTTCAAATCTGTTAACATTGTAAGGGACAGCTTTAACCACAACAGGCATCTCTTCAGAATTCTTGAAAGAATCAAAATTAGAGTGTATTTACCTATCTTGCTAATATAATTCCTTCAATACTGACTGTTTAAATATATGTACAGTAGAGATTTTTTCTTTGATCAAATAAACAAAATAAAGAGAAATATTTTGTTAATTTCTCTCACCTAATATGTCAGTATTTTAAATAGTATTCTCACTTTTGCATTTGAGAAGTCAAAGTTTAAAAAATTCTTTAAGTTTCTTGCTTCTTTAGGGCATATATTCACCACTGGCTTCTGTTTTCTAGAGGTAGATTGTTGGCTAGATAAAATCTGTCTTCCAGGCCCCAAAGCTGCCTAAAGAACAAGCTCAAGCCAATTGACACAACAGCGATCAAAAGGGAATGGCCTAGCCTAAACAAACTTAGTTCAAAGAATGTGTTTGTGCTTTATTAAAGCTCTTTAAAGAAGTWACCTAGCTGTCTGCTCAGAGTTAATTTGCAACCCCATCCAAATTTTTGCTTCACTTAGATCTGCTGACATGAAAGCTTTGCAATATTGTATAGACCAGTTCAACTAAAACAGTAGATATCAACACAGTACATTTGATTCTTTATAAATTGGATAACTATAATTAAGTTTCTTGTCACTTTTGTTTTCTGAAATACAGGGGGAAAACCCCAAACCCAACAAAGAAAATAAACACTGACAACTTTGCARAAGCCATTATGTGTGTTTGGCATCTCGGATGTTGGCTGTCATCTTGGGAACTTTAGCAAGTATTCACATTTGTCTTGTACTTCATCATATTAAAAAGAAAATAGTCAAATTGCCTTTCAAGTATATTGTATCTATCCACAGTTTTGAAGAAAGGAAAAGTTTTGTACAACTGCATTTTAATTAATAGATTATTTTTAAAAGTATTTGTAACTTAATCATAAAAAATTCCAAGTCACTTAGCAGTTTCAGCCAATGAACCATTGCCCATCAAAGCAATATGTTTCTGATCTTTAATATGCTATATTCTTAAAATATGGAATTCCTTTTTTTTTTTTCTTTCTTCCCGCCTCCCCCCCTCTCCCTGCCATGAGTAACCAGGAACTGTAGAGAAAAAAAAAATGGAGAAGAAATACAAAAACATTAGAAGAAAAGAGGAGTAGTATAATGATTATTTCTATAAATAAGTTTGAGAAACAAATTATGTAGTCAACAATAAAAGATGAAGTAAAATAAARTCATCAAATGAAAGTAAATGTTAAAACATCCTTCTTGATTAGATTCTGGTAGGCACTGCTGCACTAGTCAGTCTTGAGAAAGAATTCAGTTAGACATTGCTTTTATGAATTCATGTAGTGGTGRAGGGGGTCCTCCATGTGTGTCAGCATAGCAGAAAGATTAAATAGCACTGAGTTATGGGGTGTTAGAGAAAATAAAAATAAAATCAAGACTGAATTAAAAGGAAGTGGAGTAGCTGAAAGCTGTATTTCCAGCTTTAAACTTCAAAAACAGGTTGAAGTCATACAAATCTGAGTTTATCTCTGTAGAAAGAATTTGACTTTTTTTGTATACACCTGTTTTCCTTTCCATTTTATATTTCCATTCTCAAGCATCCATACAAACTTAAAGAAAGTAATTTCCATGACCAAAGGTAAACAGTARGGTTTTATAATGAAGATTGCTTTTAGATCCATGTGTCTGTGTGGGACTTTCACACTTGCAAAAGAATAATAAAAAAATAATCTTTTATATTAAGCAGGTTTGTTTATTAACAAGGAAACAATAAACCCCAATACTAGACAGCATAAAAACTGAGAAATTTCAGATTTAGTAATCGTCTGGTGATTGTTTCAGCAGCAGTTTGCTCAGTACAGGCACTGTCTTACTGGTGTAGTTGAGATTAATCTGATTAATGAAGTGATTTCTTGCAGCAGGGTTTTGCTGTTTTCTTTTTTTTTTCCCCCAGATTGAATTTAGAACAAGCTAATGTAGATTTCATTGGACTACCGATTACATTTTCTTTCCAAATGAGATTGTGAAGGAAATGATTTAATTTACCGGCTTAAAAGATGAGATGTCATGTACAATTTGTATGTTCCAAGATAACAGCTTTATGGGTGCACATAACTGAAATTATAAATGTTCTAATATTGATKTGTAAAGAATATGCAATGGAAGGACATCAGTGACATACTTCTCATTCAGTAAGGTCTATGAAAACTAGTTGAAGAAATACACAATCATAAACACTCAAATTAGAAAATAAAGCAAAATAGTCACCATTAGGAAGTGGGAGAAAGACAAAAGAAATTATATATTGTTCTTAAGTTTTTGCTTTGAGTTCTGAAGGAGTAAATTGCCAAAGAAACAAGACATGAATTCTAATGAGAATTTTAAGTACCAGCAGCTGTGAATGKTTTTTGGTGACAAAGAGTTCATCAAACACACACCTTTGTCATTCCATAGCATTGGCTTTGCTTCACACATTCCTTTTATTTCTGTTAGCCTCAATTCCAAACTCCTTTTCATTCCTCAGAAGTCCTTCCAAACATCATTGGCTACCTCTGCAGAGGCTCATCCACTCACTTTGGCTTGTGGGATTTTCTGCACTTTCTCTGTACTGGGGATTTTATGTGTTTAAATGACAGAATTTAAACATTGCCTGCTGTAGAAATTTTCTTATAAAAGGCACAAAATGCTGAGCAAAAGTCAACTACTGAAAATAGAGTGCAAGTAGAATAAAGGCATTGCTTCAGGAGTCATTCACAGTTTCTGAAAAATTGACAGTTGATATAATAATGTGCTGATATGATGATAATAATGAGAAGAAACTTTCATAGTTGAAATGTTCAACTGTGCTTTTATCCACAATCATTAATAATATGCATTTTTTCTTCAACACCATTTTTATCCAGGAAGTAGGGAATTCACCCTCTCACAGGCTGTRCCAGTCCCTTTGCAGAGGCCTATGAAATGAGTCTGACTTCATGAAGGCAAACAAAGCTGGAGACTGTCATGGAGTCATAGCTGTCAGCTGGAGAAATTCCACTGGAGTCATTTTTATGCCAAACTTTGCCTGAAGTGGTATGTCAAATTAGCCAGGGATGAGGGCACGAAACTTGCTGATTACACATTTTTGGATTTAATGCTAGTTAAGTGCAGCTGTGCTGAGCCAGAGGTGTGGTATAGCTAGGTGACATGGACGGTCAGTCAGCTGCTGCTGTGTGGTGAGCACAGAAAAAGACAAGTGAATGCTCTAGCTAAAGAGACAAGCAGATTTTATGTTACCTACGTTTATTCACCTAACTATATATATATGTCCAACAGGCTGTCCTGGTTTCAGCTGGGATAGGGTTAATTTTCTTCCTAGTAGCTAGTACAGTGTTATGATATAGATTTAGAATGAGCATAACGTTGATAACACACTAAAGTTTCATTTGTTGCTGAGGAGGTCTTATCCTCAGTCAGGGACTTTTTAGCTTCCCATGCGCTGCCAGTAAGGAGCTGTAAAACAGCTGTGAGGGAGAATGGCCAGGACATCTGAACTGAACTGGCCAAAGGGACATTCCATGCCATAGAACATCACGCTCAGTATATAAGCTGGAGGAAACTCTATGGGGACTGACCATCACTGTTCAAGGACTGGCTGGGTATCCTTCTGTGGGTGGTGAGAAATTGTATTGTGCATCGCTTGTTGGTCTTGGGGTTTATTCCCCTCTCTCTTTCTTTCTCTCTTATTTTCATTACAATTTTTATTAGTATTGTTATTATTCAGTCATTAAACTCTTCTTATCTCAGCTACAAAGTGTACCTTTTCTTTCTGATCCTCTTCCCCACCAGCTACTAAAAAGAAAATTATTTGAGTTGAAACCAAGACACAGGATTAAGRGATGCATGCCAGCACTGACACTCTCAACCATGAAGAAGTCAGTATGACCTTGATACCATATTTGCAGCCCATGCTTTGGACAAAAATTCAGTATTTGTTGCTTACTAATTCTTGTATCTAAAAGTATTTTGCCAAGTAAAACTGTCCACAGCATATGAACTTACAAGGTTTGGTGTGTACATGGGGAAGAAACACTGGATTTAAAAGAAGGCAAAACCAAACCAGAGATGTCCAAAAGAAAGTGCCTAGAAACTCAAGGTGAGCCTTCCTAATTAATATAGAACATGTATTCCAAAACTCTTGTCCAGTACTGAGGACTGAAGGTAATGAGGCAATAGTATRTAAGAAAACAACCCCATAAAAATGCCTTAGGCATGCATTGCTCATGAACTGATTTCATTCCATGTGTTGTGTGAAAAGCTCTTCAATAAAAAAAAAGTATGCTTAAACATATTAGGAGTTCTTATGGTCTTTGTGATTTTTACTTTTTCTGTAGGCCAGGCCCAGAGGTGAAGCAGTGAAGTCTAGTTGAAGGCCAGTGACTAGTGGTACATCCAAAGGTTCAGTATTGAGTCCAATTCTGTTTAACGTCTCCATTAATGATCTGGATGTTGGATTAGATTATACCCTCTGCAACTGTGCAAAGGATGCAAACCCAAGAAGACTGTCTAATACACCAGAGGGCCGTGCAACCATCCAGAGGGACCTTGATAGGCTGGAGTAAAGGGGAACAGGAACCTCACGAAGTTCCAGAAGTGCAGAGCCCTGCATCATGCAACTGGTTCTGGAGGGCCCTGCCTGAGAAGGGAGGCTGGACCTCCAAAGGTGCCTTCTAACTGCACACTTTCTGTCCTGTGATTACTTCTACCTCTATTTAATTTTTTTTAGTTTCTTTTCATTACTTGCTATTGATATTTAATGCCTGATCAAGATGTCTTGAATCAATGGTATTTAAATAAAAATATATTACTGGGGCTTTCYCCCAGTCCCAGCTCCTTTTGCTCTTCCCTCCAGAAGATGAGACATCTCCAAAGAAAGAGAAAACATTAAGTGCTATATCTGGGTTGCTCACAAGAAATGTTATGGTTCTTCTGCAAGAATCTCTATCAGGTTTATCATCTCACTGACAAAAAGATGAAAAAACAGCAAAATACTTGTGATAAAAACAGATTATAAAAAAGAAGAAATAAAATGCAAAAAAACAAAAAGGCAAAAAAAAAAAAAGAAAAAGGGAAAACCCCCTCACAAAACTCAAAATATCAAACAAATGATATTTTGTATGAAATTGCCAAGAGAATGTGAATGGATAGAATTTTTGGGACTAAGAAATTAACTATGCTTCTAAATATATATGGACTCTTTCAAGAGACTAACTGACAAGAAGAAACTCTCATTTTTTTTCCCAATTATTATTTTCTGCACCTAAACTGACATAAAACTGAATAAGGAGATAGAAGATTGAGAGAAATTACTGCACTCCYATAAAGTTCAGTATTGAGTTGCTTAAGTGTACAGTACAAGGGAAAGAAATGGGTGGTTCCCCACCCCCCCTTCTTTTTTTCTTTTTTAAAGTAGTGCAAAACAGGAATTGCTTTATCCTTCTAGTCTTTTGTGTGTCTATTCATTACTTTTAGGATGATATTCAGGATGGTCCTGGAAGTAATTCTTGCTAGGGAAAGAAGAATTTAATTCCATTTTTATGCTATAAAACATTAAAACAAGATAAATACTATGAATTTACAGCACATGTTAAAATTTCACACAAGCCAAAACTAGCTATAGACATAACAAATATTGAAGACTTACATACAGACTAGTGAATGCATCTGCAAAAAAGAAACTAAAGAAATATAAGCCATAGAATTAATCAAAAAACCGATAATGATTCTAGGCATCAATCAAAGCCTTGTTGATGAGCTTTAAAACACAAAGAACAGTGATTTTTGTTTCCCCGTTATAGAGGATCCTTTTTTTTAAATCTCAAAGCATTTTAGGAAGCCTTTTAGTCCAGCAGTCAGTTACCAAAAAGAAAATACGCTAGAACACTAAGTCCTTAGAATCTTCTTTGTAGAAAATGAAGGTTGTATAATGGATTTTTCAAAGGTGAAAACAATAAATGGAGCTATAAGCCTATAGAAAAGTAAAATACATGYGTTTTTCATGAGTTTTAGTTTTCGCTGTGTTTTCAGCATCAGACTGAAGAAAGCTGGGACATATGGATGGGAAATTCATATCCACATTAGGAAGCACCATGAGAGATGTTTGATTCTCATGAGAACATGCATTGTGGACCTACTTTTATGCAAAGAAAAGARGAAAAAAAAAAAGTCATTCCAGTTCACAGAATAATCCATGGTTTTCCCCTGAGCCCCTTATATCCATGTGCTATATCCATGTGAGATTAAACTAATTCTGCATTTCAGGTTTAAAGAAAGTTATTTTTTCATACTTTTACACAGACATTGAAATTATTTGTTCTCACACGGTTATGTGTCCTTGTATTTCTCAGCCCTAGGGCAACTCAGCTACCTTGCCTAGATCAATCTAAGGTTTACTGCCATGTGTCTTTGGAAGAACAGCTGCCAAGGGCTGTTCCTTTAGTCCAGAATCTTTACAACTGGAAAGAGAAGGTGTCTTTTTTATCTCCTTTCCCATTCTTGCCTTATTTATTCCCTCTGTGGGAAGGAGATGAGGTTAGGCGGGTTGAGGAAAAGGGCTTCACAGGAATGAAACTCTTGTACTTGTGGTTATTTCATTGATTTTGGAAGACATTTATGAAACACAGTAGCTTGAAGAATGCTATATGAGATGGTTCAAACCTATTCTGCTGTCACCAGCTAAACCGCAAGGGCTGCAGTAAGAGTCACAGCCTGAAGGGAGACAATGGTGGTGGGACAAGGGTCTTTGGAGAGAGCRATTGATGTGAACAGCCAGAAAGGTGACTTGGTTAGAAGGGGAAAATTACCAAKAAGTTGTCTGCACAAATACTGGCAGAGAAAATACCTGACAGACTGGGAACTATCTGTCTAGGCCTGTGAACTAGAAGCATCCTTGAGAAGTGCGGCTGGCATCTTTGAAGAAGAGATGGGTACTTGGAGACCACTAACATCCTGAGATATCATTGATTACTGCAAATACAACTGTAATGGAAACTTAACAAAAAAAAAAAGCTGAAAAATAGTCTGGAAAGAGGAGGAAGCATCCTAAAAGAATGAGAATTGGAAGCTGTCATAGGCTGTTCTAATTGCTAGAACAGGAAAACAGTCTGGAAAAGAAAAGTTGGTCTGAAAAGAGAAAGCAACTTCATCTATATGCTGCCCCAGGTAAATTTTACAGCACCTGTTGGCTACTTGAAGTGTTGGTGTCCTATGCGCTCTTATACGTCTATGATACAAAAATGACTTATTTTTTGTCCAAAATGGATCTTCTGTCTTGGAAAACTTCCCATGCCGCTTGTTCTTTCACAAACAGTTGAACTCTCTTCACAAACTCTCTGTGATATCTTGGACCCTTGCTGGGAATTCGTGGTTGAATTATACCATGGTTGACTCCAAAGTCTGTGATGTGGGTCATCTCTGAAGCGAGACTGTTACTCTACTGGTGCTCCTCCTCATACTTCTGGGATTAGTTCAGTTTGTTCTCCCATTTCTGGGATGGTTGTGTCCTGCCCTCTGGGAATGAGTTATCCTGCTCCTTGAGATGGTTCAGTCCTTCTTGAAATCTGTCAATCTTCTTCACACTGATATTGTATATGTCTCACAAGTATATCCACAGTTGTATTGTTGATAAACTTGCTTCACTACTGACAACTTTGTAGTAACCTGTTACACTGCAYAGATACTTGGATGCTGCTTTTATGTTGATTGTTGGTATAAAATGGATTGTTTCTATTATTGATTGCTTATAGTAACTTATAATAGCTTGATAAATATATATTCACTTCATTAACCATAGTTAATCTTGCAAGTGGTGATTTCAGGGAAAGTATATTTGCTGCTGGTGATTTGTATGGCATTTTTTGTAATCTGAAATAAAGTAGAGAAACTTAGGAGACTAAAGCCTCTGTATTCTTGTGTGTTACAGAATCCAATGAATGCACGGTCACAGTCTTGAAACACCCACAGGCTGGGTAACCCTCTAGGTCATGACATTGATATGATACAAATAACAGAGCAGTTAGCTGTCTGAGAACCACAATTTTGACCTGCATCAGTTTTGCTGCTTAGTGTCTTCAAGTTTTCATTCACAGTTTTGAAGACTGCAATCATTTTTTTCTCTCCACTAAAATCTGAGATGATGTATTCTTAGACCTGATGGCCAAGGCTTATGAGGTACTCAACCCCCAGCTCTGTCAATCCCTTATGCTGGTACAAATCTTATGAAGAAGAATAGATTTTATAATGGTTTTATTTAAGATAACCTCTTTTGCAAAAGCTTTTTATTSCCCATACTAACTTGCAGTATAGGAAGATGAGGATAAAAGGAAAGTAAGCAAAAAAAATTACTTAAACACACCTTTTGGTAAAATCTACCCAGCCTCCATGTATCTTAAAATAACACAGGTGATGTGTTACATGAGTTAAAATAACACAAAATAACACGTAAACTTAAATCATCATCCAGAATAATGGGACAGCAGTGCCCTGTATATTCTTAACCACAACCTCAGTGTGTTCGACAGATACCTGACATAGCCCAGTGCACTGTGCCATCAAAGAAACTCCCACACAAAGTGGGAGTAAAGTAATGAGAGCTGTTTCTATAGAGTTCAGAAAATATTTTGCCATCATGTGCTGCCAAAAACAACTGAAAAGTTCRTAAGGTCTGTATTTCCACTGTTACTGATAAAAGGAATATCTCAACAGAGCACACACATACATGAACAACAGGCATTAGATGTCCTTTTCAAACAAAAAGTACTCAGGTTTCAAACTGAAAGCTTGTGAGGCATACATAGATTCAGAATAATATGGAATGAAAATTCAGAGGATCATGGTTCTGCTAAGTAAACAACAAATCTCTCCTAAATTTGTACACAGAGAAATATCAGATGAGTTTAAAACATTTACTGGCATTGGTAATTAAAGTAAAACCTCTCATTGACCACAGAAATTAAGATTCTTTTTCATCATATTGAACATCAACCAAGATGCAATGAAAACCTAAACAGCAGTTCTTAATAATGGATCTGGTAAACCAAGAAAAGAAACCAGTTTCAGAATTGTAGCCACTTGTTGGTTTACTCTTTTAAGTTCTCAAACAACTGCACTTCAAATGTTTATGTTTTTTCATCACACACTTGAAGGAAAAATCACGATCAATTTATTAAAATGAACAGTTGCCTACACAAACATTGCATTTCAAAGTATTCTTCTTCAGACAGCAATAAATTCACCCTTATTAATTGCCTTGCAACTCATTTTTCAAAGCCTTTGAGCAAGGTGTTTGGTTACTGTGATTATCCTGACATTAATATTCAGTATAATGCAACAGTTGTCATGTTTATATTATTTACTTCAGTACGTTAAAGTACTGATTTAATCCACAGCCAATTTAAAAGGAAAACTAAAGTCAATATTACAAATGCTGTCCTTAAGTAATATTTAATATTCTGCACCTGTACAGATGATACCAGTTCCATAGATTTCATGAATGTGAGATTGAATTATAATTAAATCTCTGAATGAAATGAATAGTTGTTATTTCTCCGTACTTCCGCATTATTACATAGAAGTTTCAAAATTATGGCTGTAATAAAGAAAGTAAAGCGTGAGTTTTTATCCTAAAAGAAGAAAAACTTACAAGACAAAGTAAATACAGACATAGCTAATCTTTTTGCTTCAAAGTACAATCATATACATCATTATAAAATATAATAATGACGTACTACAGMGCCTGAGGTGCCTTGGTACTCTAGTCATACAAATGCTAAGGGCATGCTCTTTGCAGCTCTGAAACCTTTCAGCCGTGCTGCTGTAGCAGTGCTTTACTGGAGCCTCTCTATTTTTTCTTTTGTTTCCCTACTGTTCTTCTCATACTGTTGATCTCACGGGCTTGCACCTGCACCTGTGTTGGTACGGTGGGTTATCGTGGGAAGTGGCTATGACTGGTATAGCAATGACACCTCTTTATGTGTCTATTCTTTCCTGTTGTTTTGCAGGTTTTAGGTATTTAAAGGGTTTTTTAATCCAGTTTTCTCCAATATAGAGAAAAACAAACAGTACACAGTAAAGTAGACAACGGTCTCTTAAATACTTGACTGTCATTATCCAATAATACTTGTGCACAGAAGCTTTGATAATCAATATTCAATGATCACACGATTGGTATATGTCAACCTGTGCTAATATCATCACAAATAGTAACAAATTATAGCTAATAAGAGAGGATCATGGCAGAGTTATATAGTTATAGGGACTAAAGGCAAGGCAAAGAAATCATCGTCACTGCTGTCATGTTCCTCCTCATCACCTCTTTCACTGAAGATAACCTCCTTCAGAGGATGCTCACCTGGGACCCTGCCAGTGCTCTTCCAGCCCAGCCAGTGGTGAGTCTTCATCTTTCCTTGCCTTTGCCTTTGTCGAGTTTTCCTCCTTTTCCTCTCTCTCTTCCCTTTTTTTATTCTTTCCTCAAAGTAACTTACCCTATTCGAGTTGTTGTATGCTGTCAGCTGTTGCACCCACTAATAATTAACTTGACCATGTGACCTATGGCTATTAAAATCTTAGCCTGTTCTTATGACATACTGATTTTTAAATCAATGGGCTGCTCAAGGAGAGAAAATAACACTACCAGATCTCCCTCCAAATGACTTTTATTTTAACTTTTCATTATCGTACTGACTTTGTTAAAACCTCTTGGTGACAATTTCTTTGAACATTAATAAATTAGTGTTGAATTAAAGATGACAGAATATTTTTCCCATAAGACACACTAGAATTATAGGTTTCCCTTTGATATTACTTTAAAGAATCTAACCCAATGAAATATTAATTTCACCTAAAAATTGTTGATAAAGCAAATATTAGTATTTGTATATTTTGAGTAAAATCTTTTATGTTTAATTCATTTTTAAGGTTATTAATAGGCCTAGTCAAAACCCAGGGTTATTTTCCTAGATTAAAAAGGGTGAAAAAGAAAAAGATGCTGCTCAGTTTTGGTTGCAAACACAATAACTCAAAGATAATGTGAGGATAACCTTCATATGACCACGTGTTGGAATGTTTGGAGAAAGGTTTTAACCCTTGTTCAGGGCTGGTATGTTTGATYAGGCGCTGTTTCTCACTGTTCATTTCCCTCTGTCTACTGCAGTGCTATGGTATAATGTAGGAGGTCCTGGCCCAGTGTTTCCAACAGCACTATGATGTACCCTCAGTGATCAAAATAACTAAGAATAAAATCAGTACTATCATGTTAGAATTTAAAATTGGTGTACTTTGGCCCAATAAATAACTAATAGAGACACGTAAATAAGTACTAAGGCAGAATAAATAAATAACAGGAACATGAAAGATGAGAAAGTGATAAGGAGTAAAAAGCATGAATTCACCGAAGGGGAGTCATGCTTGACAAGGTTATTTGCTTTCTATGAAAAAATTACTGGCTTGGTAGATGAGGGGAGAACAGCGGATATTGTCTACCTGGAATTCAGTAAGGCTTTTGACAGCATTTCCCTTATGATTCTCATAGAGGAGTTGATGATGTAAAGATGCTAAGGTAAGTTGAAAATTAGCTACATGACTGGGCCCAGAGGTTTATGATCAGTTGGTACATTTAGTTGGAGGCTAATAACTAGCGGTGTATCCCAGGAGTCAATACAGGGTCCAATCCAGTTTAACATCAACATTAATGATCTGGATGATGGGACAGAATGTACACCAAACTGTCAGGAGCGGCTGACATGCCAGAGGGTCATGTTACCATTCAGTGTGACTTTGACAGATTGGAGAAAGGGGCTGACAAGGAACCAGTCTCTGGCACTGGTACTGGACTTGCACATTCAGCAAATGYTTAATGTAGTACACTGATGCAAGTGCTTGTTATGCATTCCAGTAAAAAAAGCACTCAGGCTCTGTCAGAAATAGATAAAAATGTCATTTWCTGGACATAACAGGAGAAGGAAAAAGGAGATAACAGAGATAAAGTTACATTCCTTCAACTGGTGAGAACCCCAAGTTTCATAGGATTGAACAGTACCCTAGTAGTCAGACCATGGCATTCTGCACAGACCTTTTCTGTGCTGTTTGCCAGCACTGTCATATTTAGAGGTTTTATAGCATTTCCTCATTAGCAAACAGCTCTATTCATCATTTCTACTGTCAAGTGGAGGAACATTCTATGTAAACATGCTGCTTACCTTCAGGATAAGAAGATACATGAGGTGGCATAAAGGCCAGGGGCCAAGAGGGAGCTGCATATGGACTTTCATGTTACAATTAATCAGTAAAGTTCATCTGGCAGACCACATAGCGCAGACCTGCACCTATTCAGGTCAGCCATTGTGGGAATCACTGGCTCCTTGATGCACAGCAGTATTTGGGTTAGGACTACTGTACCTCAGCTTAGCTATTACATTCTCCTGTACTATTGTGACCACTGTGATCGAAAAGTAAACACTGTTAAAGTCAAGCAATAACTTCATGCCACAAATTAGTGTCACAGAGCAACAGTATGACTATTTGCAGTGGGGTGCATCAAAAGGATGGATAAAGGGAAGATTAGGGTCAAAGGCTGTGGTAACTCTGAGCAATAGATGCTGCATTTGCAGGAGTTCTGGTGCTTTAAAATAAAGTTTATTTCCAGATGACTTATCTTGACTTCATCCCTGAGAAAACAGTCTGTAAGGGTTTGAGGAACTATTGTCCTTCTGGACTAGACACATAAAGTGTTTTCATGTTCATTATCTCAGGCATAATCCTAAAATTTTGTGCATCCTGAAATGATATCTAATTAAAGATTATTCATGAGATGGAAAAAGGGGAACATCGCATGACCAAATCCTATCAAATTTGCAGGCAGACTTCTTACTTCCTACATTTTAATGTAACAAGGGAGTATGTATTATTAAGAATTTAAATTTAGAAGTGTTCAACAGTGGCACAGCACTGATCTGCACACGGTAGGAACTACTACAGAGAGCACCTGTTGTGTAAGTGGAACAATTAAACAAAGGAATAAGTGTAAATTATCCTCCCACATCAAGAAAAGACTGCTGGGGTTAATAAGATGGAAAAAATGTATGAAATGTATCCAAATTAAAGGCATTCTATAATTAGAATCTTTCCTGCTGCATTATTCATTATAAAAGAATTAATGGGGAAGAAATGCAGATTTTTCTAGATGAGAAAAGCATTTTCATTTATTTCTGTATCCATATAAATTATCTGACTTATGAATTAGCTAATAATGTGTTACTTATCATAGCAGTCATGATATTACTCCAGTGCCAAGATTCTGAGGGCATCAYCAGTCCTGACTATCCCTGCCCAGCTGGGCTTTGGGGCTGCCTCTACCCTGCCTACAGCCTAAGATCCAGTTTCAGCTTCCTGGGGTTTCCCTCATCCTGTCCACAGGCCAGTGTCTGAACTTGAAACTCCTAGTGACTGGGTAGTACCCCAAATTCAGCTGCTCTGACTTGTGTCCCGTCTTTCTGCCTCACATGAAGGATTTCAGTGTTCCTACTGTTGCATGTAAAAGAGAATTCTTTAGCACATCTATTTAGCTATATGAAATCTCTGACTACTTTTGTATCTATTTTTTTTCTGAATTCCACTCTCATCAGCCATATTACAACATTCCTGTGCAGCTGGCACAAACACTGTAATGATGTTCTGCAGTGAGTTTAACATTTGTGCTTCTTTCTCAGTATGGCAAATTCTGCATTTCCTTCCCCCCATATTTGTTATGGACAGTCATACACACATGGTCTGCACG
Source organism: Parotia lawesii (assembly GCA_003713295.1). Lineage (NCBI taxonomy): Eukaryota > Metazoa > Chordata > Aves > Passeriformes > Paradisaeidae > Parotia > Parotia lawesii. Next base: position 1,641,442 of record RAHM01000082.1, on the reverse strand, counting down.
GGAAGGGAAGGGAAGGGAAGGGAAGGGAAGGGAAGGGAAGGGAAGGGAAGGGAAG
>RAHM01000082.1:1569366-1641357 GCA_003713295.1 Parotia lawesii | reverse complement strand
AAGGGAAGGGAAGGGAAGGGAAGGGAAGGGAAGGGAAGGGAAGGGAAGGGAAGGGAAGGGAAGGGAAGGGAAGGGAAGGGAAGGGAAGGGAAGGGCATGTGGAGCACGGGTGGCAAAATTCTAAGTCTAAATTGTGTTCATAGTTTCATGGTGATTTCTGAAGCTATACTCAGGAAGCAGAAAGAGATCTTCTGCACTTTCCCCCTAAGAGTTCATGAAGTTCAGAGAAACAGCATGAATCAACAAACTGCTTAGTCATTATCGCCTGCCTAACAGCTTAGAGTCCAGTTTAGCTTGCTTACAGAAATTGTCATGCTGATTTGTGGGTAGGGATTCTCTTATCTGGATCTTGCACTCTGGTACCACTGTAGAGGTAAAATATGAAGAAGCAGTTCTGACCTTGATTAACATCTGATGAGGCTATCTGATCTGGAAACCTTTGGGAATGTATGAGATTGCTTCTCCTACATCTGCTGGGCCTCCTGCGTCAGTCTTTATTTCCTCCTAGTCTGATTGAAGAGCTGGTCTCTCCAGCAGCAAGGCTGAGAATGTGTTAGTAATAGACASCTTACTCTGCTTACTCTGTATGCAATATATACACACATATACATGGCTGGCCACACAGAGAGCACAGGTGCATCTACAGAGCACTCAGGAACACAGGCAGTACCAGCCTCTCTGGCCGAGCAGGAGGGAGGGCCAGTATTGAGTGTCATTGTGTAATGCACCTCCACCCTGCTCAGCTGGAATATATGCATGTATATAGATGAAAAAACAGTCCATACATATGTTTGAGCATGTTTGTTTATACATACAGTATAGACCCCTCCAGCAGCTAGACTTAGCTTTCTGGTATGCCCAGTAGCTGCATGTGCAATCCAGTCTCCCCAGTGGATGGCATATAGGGGACATAAAAGCTCCACTCCCTTTGCTGATAAGGACTGTCTTACCCTGTCACATCTGCAAACACACAAAAACACATGCACCCACAGCCATCACTAGCTGGCACTCCCCTGATCCCCAAAAGCAACCTCCAACCCCGTGATCTCACTCTTAGAGAATTCTTGAAACCCAGGCCACCTCACCTACTCACCAGCTCACCTGGCTTGTTCTTCACCAGCGCCCTCACACTTGTACTCTTGCATTCACTCCATGTGTCTCAGCACAGGCACACGCGGCTTTGGGCCCTGGAACCACGCTGGTGCCTGTCACTAGGTTTCACTCACTCAAGTCTCTACAGTTGCTGCCACCATGGACACACAGGTCTTCTGGACCCATGGTTTGACTCCACTTGCTGGCACTCAGATCCCTCATAAACACATACACACATTGGCTTAAGAGCCTATTACTGGAAAAATAGCTGAAATAGAACCTAATGAGAACACAGGACAGACTGCAGCGATCAGGTGCAGGATGTCTCTAGACTGTACAGAAAAGACCCTACTTACATGTGACTGGGCCTTTTCATATCCTTATCTCTTCATTTGCCCACCATAGTTCCTTCCTCAAACCATGCACATCCCTCACTTATGTCACCTTTGGCTCCTCCCACATACATCCCATAACAACTCATGCAATCCCAAAATTCTCTTCTTCTGCGAAGTGTATTGTGTCTAACACCTACAGGCAATAACCATCCCTTAGTCCAAAAAGGTGTTTCAGAGGGTTGCTCCCATCATCTTGATGGGCTTCACACCTCAACAATGGCTCTTCTGGTGCTGGAAAAGTCCTATGAGGAGCCTGGACAAAATGTCCCTTCTCAGGACTCTGTAGTTTGGGTTCTTTTGCCTTTCATCCTGCCTGTGTGCTCCCCTGTACTTGTGGAGATGGGCCTTTGATAGTCTGGTGGTCCTCCTGTRATGAGCCTGAGAACAGCCAGAACAGGTTAGTAGTTCATTTATCCCRCTGACACTGTTCCTTTTCTACGCAATTTGTGTGTGCAGAAGAGCTGCTTATCACTTCACCTAACAATATCCTTCACTAGGACTCTAACATTTGAATACAAAATCTTGTTTATTATACCTGATTTAATGACATATACTGTTTATGCTGTAGGCTTATTTTAGAAGTACAAGTCCCTGTGTTGTCTTTGTGGAGTGCATCTGTGAAGAAATGGCTCATCTACCATGTTTTCAAATCACTTYGTGTCACCTAAGATTCATAGAGGCATTTTACATGAATACAATACAGAACAGTTTTAATTGCGGGATTAATCAGCAATGGATCATTAATTAAATCTTTATTTCTTTAAAACTATTTGAAAGTATCAAGAACTACACTTGGGGAAAATATGTTCTGGAGAATAAACCCTATCTTCATCTTATTTTATCTTTTGAGTTTTATATATTGCAGAAAAAAACTCAAAGACTACAGACACTTTTTCCCCAACACAAAGCTTTGCTTTTGGGGAGGTTTCATTCGGAGTGCAGAATTACTGAATCATTGTAGAATAATGCATTTTTCTGTGCTGCCAATAGAGAAAGACTGATAACTTGCCTAAGTCTTCTGAATTGCTCCCTGGAGGTACCTAATTTTCCTTACTGAGCGTAAGGCATCATTACTGCCTGCTATGAGAGCTACAACTTGGCCAAGTAGGACAGACTCTGCTGCCTAGGAATTGCAATACACYGGTATAGGCACCCATAATACAGCATCTGACTCCAATTCAAAATAAATAGTGCTTACCCTGAGCCAGGAAAAATAAAAAATCCATTACATCACTTAGTATTTTACAGTTGAAGCTCTGCCATCTTCAAATTCCAGGAACGTTCAAATATTTTCTGATGAAGAAACTGCTTCTTCAGAATTACATAAATTTTAAGTGTAGTCTTCAATGTGTTAAAGAAGTTCAATTTTTCACTGAAGATTTCTATTGATTTGGATAGGCTTTGTGGGAAAAAAAAAGTTAATAAAATCAGAATTTATTGAAAGTTCATAAAAAAAAAACCCCAACACCCCAAAACAATTTCTACAGTCTTGTGCCTGTAGTGAGAGAAATATTCCTCAGGTTAATGACATTTTTTCAAACATTATTGTTGCGTCCCACTCCTAAGAGGAATGAAGCATCCAAAATTCATGAACACCCATGGTAGAAGAGGAACAACAAATGTCAGAGGCCCAAAAAATACTTGCAAATTTTATTAGTAAATTATGCACTTGGCATGGAAATTGGTACGAGTTAGTCTCTTATTATCTAGTAGTAAGAGAAATACAAGGAAAAAGATAAGAGACAGATATTAAAGAGAGAGAGAGAGAAAGAGGAAGGGAGATCACCAGTCCTGGGTCCAATGTTGATCCAGCCGACCGGGAGTCCAGGGTCCTGAGGGTCACTACCCAGGCTTTGTGGGGGTGCCTTTTTATAGATAAGTTTTCCCTGTCCTGGAGCTAAAGTTGTCACTTTCTATGCAAGAGTTAGCATGCACAGTCCATTCTTCTAGACCTTTCTGGAAATTGGTAGAAGGGCTTCGGGGGTCGTTGGTGGTCTTGTTTCTTCCTTTACTGCTCTTGCCCACTACTTGACTCTTTTCTGAGCTCACAACATACTTTGTTGTGCTTATCTCCAGGAGCCAGAATAGGCCACTTGTCACAGGAAAGTGCTTCCCCACCTCCATATGACCCCCTTCTCCAGCCACGTCCTGTTCTTCCCTGCYTGTTTCTGTAGCATGTTCTTATACAACAGTCCTTGGTTGGCTTCACAGCTATTGGTATTTGAGACACACACATTAGCTCCTTATCTTCTGGGCTTCCACAATTATGCAAGTGGAAGTTAATAAGGGAACATTATTTTATGTCATAAATCCGCAAATTTCGAAACTACATATCCATTGTTGCTATTGTGACCACGAATGCTGCGTAAGTGACATACGCTTCTGAAAACTTGACAAAAACTTTCCACAAGTGTCTTAGTATCCTTTGGGAAAAGTATCAAACCAAACCTGAACGTATGTAAAGTATTAGAAAATATATTTATATTATATCCCTCCATAATCATCTTCTCCGCTGTAACAAAGCCATAATAGATTTTTTGGAGTCTACTCCAGAGAAACTTTCATTTAATCATCCACATTAGCTAGAGTAATTACAATATTCAGTACCTGACACTCCCAGACCTCCAAATAGAATTACCTTGAAGTGTTATTTGTACTGAGATCTTAGTATTCAGAAGATGCTGTGCAATTTCTGCCAAACTCCTGAGATTCGATAGCTGTAATGTCTTTTATCTGACTTCCATTTTCTTTCAATAAAGAAAGTGAGAGAGTATTTTCTTTGAGATGTGTAAACCTATCAAAAAGGATAACATCTAAGCAACAGAGCACTAACACTAATAAAAATCAGAGGTTATGTGATCAAAATCYCTCAGACATCAATCTGTCATGTACATTACTTGTTGCAGAAAGATATCCCAGGTTAATAATTATTCCTGATTGTATGCCTGGGATATTACATTGAACACTGAAGAACACTGAAATGTTGTTTAAGTTACTGACTATTATTCTGAGGTAACGCAGATGCTTTCAATATCAATGTTTATAGGAGACAGATAGGTATCTATGTTTTAAATGCAGTCACCAAAACATTATTTTAATCATGATCTTTTTCATTAGTGAAACCCTTACTGTTCAGTTGTTTCTAGACTGAAACATTATGATATTTAAACTGATGAGTCTTTCATGCTGTGCTTATTTCCAGACAGAGTGCTGTAATGAAAACTTTCAGGGTTGCTGTGTCTTAAAGGAATACCTGGAGAGTTGGTTCACTCACTACACTAAAATGCCTAATGTGAGACTGCAGGTAGCACAACAGTCACAGTCTTATCTCCTCAAAATCTCTGCTGTTTTAGCTGAGATAAATCACATTGTTTGCTTTGCAATTCCCAATATTAACATTCTCTTTCCCCTATGCCTTCACTCTATTTTGTACCTCAGTCCACATTTTATGAGGGAAATAAACATCCTTCCAAAACTTTCTTGGAGACATGTAAGGCTTAGTCATAATATATCATTTAATGGTTGTTCATAGGATGACAAATTACTTATTACTTATGTAGGTGCTGTAAGTTCTTTTTTTCAGATGTTCAGAAGAGTCTTAGGTGACATAATTTTTTTTGTGGTTAACTTCCAAACTATTCTGCACTTCCATTATATGTTACACTGGGATTGCAATAGGGAACRACAGGCTAGGAAGGAAATCTGATCCTCTGTCAAGAAGAAATGCAGATTTTCAAACCAGAGATTAGGCTTGGATTTAGGCCATCCTTCTCGGGTTATGGAATGAGTCAGGAGCATTGATGAGAATGACATTGGTAATTTGCCAGTACCTGTCTGATATATGTTTACATAAATTTGTATATGCTTTAAATGAGACCTGTATGAGCAATTGCTTTCAATTTTGCGATGTTTCCAGACTTTTCATTGTCCAGTTTACCTGAGGAAGATGTGTCAGGAGTGAGTAGAAAACAAACATAAATTATGGAAACAGCATGTGAGTCTTTAGACACTGAAGTGTTATTTACTTACTTGTCTTCCTAGCTTTATAGATGTCTGACATCACTCGTTCTGAATATTGTATGGCCACATCTTCAGGAAGTTGTATTTTTATTGCTCAACATTTCTGAAAATCAACACCAAAGCACAATGAAAAAATAGAAGTCCTTAATATAAATCCTGACAGCTGTCGTTAAAATTAATATTAATATATTCAATAAGTTTTTTAAGTTGGTGGTTTTTTTTACAGGTCCAAAATATTATGAGAAGTGAAATTTATATCCTAGAGGAAAACATTTGAAAACCAGCATTTTTTTTCTTTCTGTTTCTATTTCTGTAAGACCTTTACTTTGGAGTGCACAAAAACGGAATAACTGAAGTAGATTTCAGATACTTCTGAAATTATGAAGTTTAAGATTCCAGTTTGAACTTCATGCACACTTGAATTAATGATACATTACATTTGAATGTTTATGTTGGTTTCCAGTATAGTACAACATCCATGTGCACATTTTAGGTATCAATTTTAATCATCTTATCGTTACAACCTTTCTCTTTTAAGGTTCATGATTACATCCTTCYGGTACTTGAAGGGAGCCTACAAGAAAGGTGGAAAAACACTTTTTTGCAAGGGCATGAGGTTATAAGACAAAGAGGAATGGCTTCAAACTGAAAGATATCTATAGATTAAATATCTGGAAGAAATTCTTTACTGTGAGGGTAGTGAGACATGGGATGTGTGTAGCCCATTCCTGGAAGTGTTCAAGGCCATCTTGGATGGTGCTTGGAGCAACCTGGTCTAGTGGGAGGTGTCCCTGAGCCAGCACAGGGGTTGAAACTAAAATGATCTTTAAGGTCCCTTCCAACCCAAAGCATTCTATGATTCTATTACTTCTTCAAGTGAGTTCACTGGCTAAAACTTAAGATTTTGTAGGGGCATTGTACCATATATCTAAAAGCAGTTTGTTGCCCACTATTTTGAGCATCAATGTTCTTTGAGAAAGTTAAAAAATGTGGGAGAATAAAACCAGGCTTATTTGAAGTAGGAAAGAAAAATGCCCATAGTTATGTTCTTACTCTCTAATACAGTATAATCAAACATATTTGGTTGATTTGCGTTGCACTCTATCTTTGAATTGCCTACTTTTGGTTGCCTCCCATGCAAATAATTTCCGACAATTAGATATTCTCATTGGTGAAAGTTTTTATTGTTTGTAAGGTAGTTTCAGTAGATGTTGTAACTTACATTTTAATGAACAGTGACCTTCTAGAACTTGTTGAATACCCTGAATGATCAATACAAAGAATTTCCCATTTTCCGTCTCCATGGCTGTAGAACACCATTGTGGTTCCTTCAATAGGGACTATCTCATGAACTCCTTGTGTATAATTATCACAGTTATGACTTTATACGACAAGAACAAAGCTTTTTACACTGTAGGAATTTAACAACCTCCAGTTTATATTAACCTCCAAGTCCTTTTCTGTAATTTTATTTATTAGGAAAAAAAAAAAAAAAAGAAGAAAGCAAAGGAAAAAAAGCAAATGTTTTTAACAAAACACTTAAACACACTGGCCTTTTTTTTTTTGTTCAGAAAGGAACCAATAATTTCTATTTGAGAAAATTTAACACTCATGTCACTTAAATGGAGTAAGTATATTTAGAAATAATAAGATCATATTTAAAATAAATTACATATCATATAGAAATGAATTAATCTTATTATTTTAAATTATGTTCAATGGCTTTGATGGAAACCATAGGAAATACATCACGACTTTGTCTATATCTGTTTTTTATCTTAAAACCTACACATGAATGAAGGCTAAATATGCAGTGGAAAAGATAAACATCTAATCATGCTAAAGAAAAAATAAGTCTATCTTAGTTAAAATAAATGACAGCATTTTTTAAAAACAAATTACACTCAGAATTAGTGATCACTCAGATTTCTCCAAGATTACATATATTCAATTGAGCATAAATAAAGACTCTCCACAATCTTTAATTTGAAATTTTCTTTAACAGCTGCCATGCTTGTTTTGGGAGAGAAACATAATTTATCTTAATCTAGTTTTGGCACAATTTTAATTAATACTTACTAATAATATCAAATGTTCATTCTGCTTTTTTGCGCTAGCCTTTCACAGAGAAAGAATGTCAGACTATGAAATTCCCAAAGCAGAGTTTTTATCAGTACTCCACTATTAACTAAAGCCCCTTTTCCCCCTTTAGTCTGTTTTCTCATAATTTAACTAGATAAGGGAACATTCTCCATAAAAATTCCTTTGTATTTCTGTAATATCAAGCTTTCATTTGATTTAAAAGGTTAAACAGCTCAAGTAATTTGGAAGTCATTTGATAAAGATTTATATTCACCTAGAAAAATCCAAGAAATTGTCTCCAGTTTTTAATCTGATATTGATTTAATTCAACTGAATTCGTTGATTTCAGTGGGTTATTCAGAATTCATTCTGACTTAATTCAAATTCGTGTTTGAATTTTTAGCRTTATTTCCTTATCGTAAGATTATTAATTCAATTTTTATGGCTTATCTATATGCAAGTACTGTATTTTGATATACTTCCTGGCATTGAGAAAGACTCCAGTCCGCAAATTATCTTCTGCTGTTAATGGCATCATTTAAACTGGAAATAATACATAAACTTAACAAAATCATCATCCGCACTAATGCCTTCGATTAAAAGTTAAACCTGAAGACATTTGAAGTCTTTAATTGTTTTAGGCCTATCCCATCGTCAGAATTAAAGCAAGGGATTCTTAAAATATGAGATCAGTTATTTTAGGTTTTCACTGTGACCATGTCGTGGCCTTTCAGTATTTGAAGGGAGTTTATAAGAAAGACGAGGACAGATGTTTTAGTGTGGGCAATGGTTTTAAAATAAAGGAGGCTTGTTTTAGACTAGGTATAAGGAAGAATTTTCTTACAGAAGATGGTGAAACCCTGGCACAGGTTGCCTAGAGAGATGAATGCCCCAGCCCTAGAAACATTCAAGGTCAAGTTGAATGTGGCTTTGAGCAACCTGATTGAAATGAAGCATGTCCCTGTTCCTTGCAGGAAAGTTAAACTAGATGACCTTTGAATGTGTCTTCWAGCCCAAGTTTTCTATGAGTCTGTGAATCTATGAACTTTCAGAAGTGACATTATCTAAGAAATTTCTGAGGATCTGATTGTTTTATATRCATTTGTGGAGGGAACAAACCAACAAAACACAAAAACCCAAACACAAACTAACAGAAAAATTGAAAGCCAAAACTGGATCACAAGTTTAGAGGTTTGAAAGAATTACTATGTTTTCTGATACCTGTAGTTGAATGGAAGGATACAATATGCACTCATGTGTCACATGTTCCAACATTATATTTTGATCTGTAAGTATGAGAAAACAGAAAATAAATAAACAATGGTCAACAATAAATTAAAATTAAGATAATTGCTAATTCAGTGTAAGAAACATGTTTTTGGAAGCCACTTGACTTTGCAAATAGACTGTGTTCTATAATATGTTAACTCTGTGTTCAGAGTTACCAAAGAACAAATTTGCAGATCATATCAAACTACATTAAATTGTTTGTTATGAGCTAAGTGAATGACAATAAAAGCTTTAGAATGTTTAATGGTTGAGCAGCTTTTCATCTAATTTCTTTCTTACTTTTCCATCTGGCAGAATGACAGTGTAACTCATTAGGCTCTTCTTCATCACCTTTGACTAGKGAAGTGAGAGTGAGCTATTTAATAAAGGTCAGAAAAACTAGGACCTATGGACATTAGGATAAAATGTAGATTTGTTTGACAAACTCACAAAATTATTCTACAGTGAGCTTTTCATTGAGAAAAGTGAGAAGAAAAAGTAAAAAAGAAATGTTTACTTGGCAGCACTTGGCAGTCCCATAATTTATTACTTTTTTCAACAAGTGGCATGGGAGTAGTTGGTTTTAGGAGTGAATATACTACTAGTAAGTCATTTAAATGAGTGGAAAGTGGGCTGGGCAAACTGAACCTCACCTAATRATATGTTAATTAGATTATCACAGTCCATTCTGAAGTAGGGTCCTTGTACCAGCACTATGCAGAAGATACCATAACTCGTCTGATGAAGTAGAGTACTTCAGCTTTGTCTATACAGAAATACTGAACACTTCTAACTGTTATAGCATGAACAGAATGCTAATCACTGTTCTATTATCCTGCTGGAGTTACTGCAACTGATAAAGGAACTTCAGACCAGATGGACAAGGCTTTTCTGCTTTTTATTTAGACAGTTAAAAAATAATATATTAGGCATCTAAATTTGAACTGGCAATTTCAACTTATTTTTTGCCACTGTTCTTCCACAAGTTTTGGAAAACAAAAGCATCTTTTCCCTCATAATAAAATTTCACTGGTTCCAGTAACATAAAGAAAGAGGCAGTCAGTGTGTACACAGCAAGAATAGTGAAAGATTTCACAAATGTCTACTGTTGCATCATTTATCCTATAATTTTCTACCTGACATCTTCCAGCATGTCCTCTACCAGAAGGACAAAAGCACAGGACTGTTTTCAGATTCCAATAGAAAAAGCATGAGAGCAAATATTATAATAAAATTGTTTTAATAACAAGATATAGAAGAGAAAGAAGTAGAAATAATGAGTATATCTTCCATCCCTTCAGATGGTTTCATGTAGCACCAGATGGACCTCAGGAAGACAGCCACAGCATGCTGTGCAGAGCCCATCCATGGGAATTTTCAATTTCCCAGTGCAATGGCTTCTCTAGTGTAACAAACAAAACCATACAGCTTGTTTTGACAGATAGAAATGTTMTCTCTTAATGTCCACTACAGCAATCTTAGCTGCACATATCTAGGACCTATATTTAATAACAGTGAGTATCCAGGGTATTTCAGCACAATCTCTTATGCTCTGATATATATATAGGGTTATAGTGTGGTGACTCATGATAACATATGGGTTTCTCAAGCTCTAAGTACAAAATCTAGTATGGCTAATGTGGCTTGCTGTACATCTCTGCCTCCTTAACTCTAAGATCTCCTGCAAGACTCCTAATACATAACATCAGTAGACACAGACTTTTTCCCGAGCATGAAGTGCATGTTTTTATTTGAAAGCAAGTTTGGGTTGGTGATTCACGCAGAGTCTTTAGAACTTTTGTGAAAAGCCCAGAGTTGCACACTGTAGGGGTGCAATGACTTCTTTAGAAATATTCCCATTATTATCCATGTTTATACCACTGACCTTACTCCAGAAATTGAAAAAATATCTCAGGTTATTTAGGAAGATACTTCCATTATGAGAAAGAAAGTAAGGTTACTAATGGTAAGCCATATTTCTCAGTTCTGCTTCTTCCTTATGCCATGAATACAAGTACCACAAGACAGAGGATGCAAAATAATTTTGATATTAGGGCTCAGAACAAAAGATATCTGCTCATAACCTGTGGAGAAGTTATTTATAGAAGTTTATTTTGTTTGCTTCTTTGTCTGGAATGTTGTAATATTTCTTAGCTTATCCTGATGAATAGTGTTACATGGAGGTTAAGAGTTGAAGTTCACAAAATAAGATGTCATTGCTAAGCAATGATTGCCATGTAGAACAAAAAACAAAACAACCTGCATATGTTTCCTGTCTTCATAAAAATCTGCAAAGTCATAGAAGAAATCTTCTTGGTTCTCACTGACTGACCTSTCCCATTAACTGAGGATACAGATACAGCTGGACTTTTGCTGACAGATAAAAGCCTAAAAGATGTTATTACTTGTCAGAAGAGCTATTAGATCATCTGCTCCTGCTCTGTCTACACATTAAATCCTTGCCTATGGTAGATCGTTTTCCAGATTTTTTTTCTTCAAGTACCTTTGAAGTATCATCCATTTCTCTCCTCAAGTAAAACATTGCAAAAAGCTTTAAAAATGTCCACAGATGACAGAGGATATCAGAAAGCTAGAGAGACTAGTGATAAAAGAAAATGAACCAACCAGGAAACAGGGACTGCACACATCATTTGTAATACAGGATCAGCTGGCTTCCAGGGTTATATAGTCTGTTTTCAGGGATATAACCTTGCAACTCAAGGAATTACTCATGATATATGCTGAGACATCTTCAAGGATACTAAGCTTCAAAATAATGAGATCAATCACTCTCAAACTGTAGAATATGCTTTTTTTGAGAAATGAGGAGATTGCATCCCAGCCAAGTAGTTCAAAGAATTGTTTAAGTAGCTGGTATCGAGCAGACATTGAGAACTGACAAAATATTATGGGAATTATTAGAAGAGGGTTTTGGAATACATATTTTAAATAGTACATCTGTTTTATATACTGTTTATGTATGATGAATGGTSTCTAGAAAGTGATAACAGTGACATAAGGAATATAACCTTAATAATCACACAGAGAATTTGATAATTTTACGGTGATTTTTTTCTTATGAAATATGATACATAAGGTCCTGTGTAAATGTGGGGAATCACATAATGGAACTAAGTTATAAACAGTTTACTTGTGGAATAGACTAGAATATTTCAGTTGGAAAGGAACTATAACAATCATTCAGTCCAATGGCCTGACCAATTCAGGGCTGACCAGCAGTTTAAACATGCTGTTAAGGACATTGTCCAAATACTTCTTAAACATTGACAGGTTTGGAACATTGACCTTCTCTCTAGGAAGCCTGTTTCAGGGTTTATCCACTCTCAGGGTAGAAAAATGGTTCCTGGTACCCAGTCTAAGCCTCCTCTGACACAGGTTTGAACCATTCCCATGAACTGAATCCAGGGCCAGGTGTCTCAAGTTCWACTGGTATTATTGAAGACTGAGGASGGAAAAATCCCAAACCTGCATTGAATGCCTCTACTTTTTCTCCTTTCCTATTTGTTATATGACCAGCTTCAACAAGTATTGGTCCAATGTTTTCTGTAGACCCTCTCTTGATATTAACAAACTCAAAAAAGCCCTTCTCATTATCCCACCCAACACAGGCCATGGCTCTGTAACTTCTTGTGAAGCCTGACCTGACTTCCAGAGATGATTGCAGAAGGATTGACATTAAATTTGAAGTTTTTTAATAAGTATGAGAATATGTGGAAGCAAAGGTAGTTAGTAGTATGCAACAAATACTATGCTTCAATAAAGGGAAAAGATCAATGTTGTTTGAGAAAGATACTCTGGAGAGGTAAAACAAATGAGWATGTTCATATTAAGGTTCATCTGGTAAAAGAGATGTGATTTTWCTTCTGAGAAAATATTTTAAAATGCATCAATGCAATTACTTCTGTGTGGGAGTAATTATAAATGTCTCCTAATGGATATACTGACACAGTGTTACAATGCACATATAACAGTTAAAATCATCCTTTCCAATGATGATGTGTATATGCAAAAGCACATAGTCATAGGAAGATAATAGATAGAGAGATAATTATGATTCATATGAACATGGAATATCATTGTAATTGCATATTGCATGATGCTGAAAGATAATTAGTCCAGGGAGAAATTTTAATATGGATTAAATGCGCTGAAAGAAGTACTTTGCTTCAAAAGTAGAGAATGAAGACTGGATGCTCTTTGCCCAAATCCCATTATCTTCTGAAGATCAGTGGATATGTACCTCTGTCTTTCATAAGCTCCTCTAAGAGACTCAACCTAAATATATCTTGGGGGTGTAAGCAAAGACAAAAGAAAAACATAGTTATAATCTGACACCCAGAACAGAGAATAAATTATTAACATACACAAGTATAAGGAAATATTAGAGGATAAAGTTAAGGAAAGAAAGATTYAACCTGAAAAACAAATGCTATTTCCAGATAGTGCTTGCCAATATGTGAGAGATAAGGAAGACTTTTAATCCTCCACTCTATTAAAAATACAATTCCAGTAGGAAAAAAAAATCCTTCTGTAGCAAAAAAAATGTCTTAAATACTGTAATAGGTCTACCTACCTCTAACTTTTCTAACAATTTTCTGACTAATTACTATTTTAGTGATACTATTTTAGTTGTATTCATATGACAGTTACTCAGAAAACTGAATTAAATGATTCATTCCCCTCCATGGTAGACAGGTTGGAACTAGATGATCTTTAAGGTCCCTTCCAACTCAAACCATTCTATGATTCTATGATTCTATGATTCTATGATTTTTATGATTTCTAACTGTATAAATGGACTAGTAGCAGGTTGCATCTGTAGCAGGACACTCTGCCTAAGCAGCCCAAACTGTCTTGTTTACAAGATATCAGTGATGGCTTGAGCAAGGAGCATCTGCTGACCAGTGATAAGACAGAGCAAAAATGATCCCGTTTTAGTGCGAATGGTGCGACCAGTTTGACCAAACTATCAGACTCACCTACAGGATGTGCAAGACAGCTCTCCCTGAGTGAGGCTGGAAACAGAAGGGATGTGCAGGCCCTGATATGAAGTGAGAGTCAGAAATGTTGAGCAGAAGAAGCCATAGCTGATAACACCTTTTTCAGCAGCAAAGAATGTTTCACTGAATAAGCCTGACAACATATAATCCTGAAATGTATATGACTGACATTCAAACACTATACTATARAACACCACTTCTGCGTGGTGAGGACTTCTAGCTTACCTCTCTAAGATGTGTGAAAATCCTTCMCTCGAGTGGGGACAGCCCTCAAGGTTACTTCTCAAGGCCAAGCAAAAGAGTTTTACCCACAGTTGTTCACATAGGTGAGTAATATCAGTCTCTACTTATTAGCTGTTTTGCTAGCTTTAGTATAATTGCTTCAATATAATTTCTTTAATATATTTACTTCAATATTGTTTCAGAAATACTGCACTATACTAGTAGTTACAACTGTCCATACTGTGTAGTAAATAATTTATATTAAGGTTTTTTGTCTAAACATTATCACTATTGTAATCAATTTAAATAAATAATTGTATTTGTATAAATATATTTGATTTTTCATCCTTAATCCTCTGAGATGAAGTTGTTTAAAGGTTCAATTGCACCAGTATAATCTTTTAAACATAAATCATTGACTAAGTCTGGGGCTAAGATTGGATCCAGCCACACCTAGACTYCTCTCTGAGGAGCAGTTTAGAAAGCAAGGGAGTCTTTTCTGCAGCTTGTGACACAGCCAGAGGGTTTCTCTAATAAAGCTGTCTGATGCTCCCATTCTGTCCATGAGAGCACCTACACTCACAATATTATTAACTGAAAGGCATCCCTATTCCAATATTGTTTTATACAAAAGTTAAAGAATATATTTTATTACTGTTATTCTTATGGTCAGTATTTCTGCTATTTTTGAAGTTAAAAGTTATGATTTTCATCATACATTCTGCTTATTTGCATGGTTAAAGCCTGCTTCTAAGTATTGCTGCATTTTTATGTGCAACAATTTGATGCACATCCACGAACTGCAGCTAGTTAGGAATATATAAAGGACAGACTCTTTTAAGTGCCACAGAAGTCAAGTTTGAAGTCTTGGAGTAGGGAAATTCAGACCTTTTAGCTCAATTCATAGCTTCACTCTTCTCCTTCTGAAGAACTGTGAGTCTTAAAGAATGCAGGAGAGCTGTCTTTGTACTCTTTTCTGTCCACAGTGTGTGTCAGTATGGGTATTCTTTCCTTTTCTKTAGGAATAGATCAATGGACTGAAAAATGTGACTGCTGTAAGAACATGTGCCATCATTGCTGGTGGTAAATGTAGTAATTGGACAGTAGCACTTGTTGCAACTTGAACAGTAATTTGTTAACACGAATATGAAGTCTTTGGCTATGCTTATATCCTGAATAAGTAAGCCTTTAGTTTATCAATGGAATCATCACAGAAAGAATTATTTGGATAGAGATTTTCCACATCCTTCTTGACTGTGCTAAAAAAACTGTTAGGAAGTTTTTTAATTGACATGGCATTGCATTGACTTGTTATATTGTATATTAAAAATATGTTGATATTACTCACTTTGTAGAACGCTTAAAATGAAAGCTTTGTTTATTTTTTTCATTTATATTTTCCTTTGTAGTAAATCTCATTTACTGACGACTGCATTAGACACAGGCCTCTCTATGAGACAAAGTAATTACAAATAAACTTAGCCCAGCTACTAAGTCATATTTTCGTCTGCTCTCTATCATTATCAGAGGTTAAAAGGCGTTACTGGTAGGTCACATCATTTTTTGCCCAGCTGTACCACTGCAAAGAGCAACATAGAAACTCAGTAAGCAATTTTCAGCCAAGCTGAATGACATGTAGCAAAGTTTGGGAAAAGTAAATATTGTATGTTCCATGACTCAAACAGCCAGTTTTGGAAGGATGACAAGCAGAAGACTCTGTGTCTCAGAAATGTAAGCAATTCCTCACAGAGTGCATTGATTCAGAGAGTCAAAGGGCAAAATGGAACTCCAGTTTCCATTAAATCTGATCATCTGTATCCTATAGGCTGCTAGGCATGCCATAGGTCTCTTCCTAGAAATAGAGCAGTGCTTAAAAATGTGCAAAATCCAAATACTTAAAAAAGAAAAAACAAGACACTTATGAATAGTTTTTTTAGCTTTGAATAAATAAGAATCCATCAATCAGAAGTAATTTCTTTTACTCTGTAAATTTTCCATAAAAACTGAATATTGTGAACATTTATGTCCATGATTTTTCAGCAGAAAAAACCAAAGGATTAAATGCCTTATCGGTTTGAAAAACACTGTGTGTTAATGGCATTCCTATACAAAAGCTCAGTTTTGTTTTGGTTTATGTTTTTTCCTGATGAAATGCCTCCATGCTCTAGAAAGAAGAATTTTGTAACACAGGAGAGAAAGCTTTGGTGCTATTGTCAACTCTGATGAAGGAGAATAAGGGATTTCACCTTCAAAGCCGAGAGAGAAATGAATAGGTAGTGATAGCAAGGATAAATGAGAAGCCAATGCAGTCATACAAACACTCATCCTAAGAGGCCTGACAGAAGCTATTAAGATTCACCCCACAGTTCTCATTTTCACATTAGCAGGGTGAGTGAGCAACAAAGGCTATCGATGCAGCCTCTGGGCATGGGCTTCACCAGCAACACAGCATGTATTATGAATTACCATTGTGATGGCTTTGATGTGAATTCCAATAAAATATATCGCAAAAAATAACTCAGGGGGTGTRTGTGTGTGTGTATGTGCATCTGCTCCCTTTATTATTCCCATATATTCCCAATCTGCTGTCAAGGATATCCCACAGCAATAAATAATTGTCGAATTAGATCATTTGATATTGCCTCTCCTCAATTTTAAGTAACAATCCTGCATCAATAGTGCAAGGAAATGCATGAGGATATGCATTTTGGAGGCCAGCTTTCAGCATTCAGACATGCTAAATCAGCAGAAAACTTGACCCTTTGCTCTTAATAAATATTCTAGCTGATTATCTTGGCCTTCTCATGGGATGAGGGTGTTAAGTAGCAATTGTCTTACTTGGAAAGATAGGAATCCAGAAAGATGAGACAAAACTCCAAAGAATTAAGTTATAATAGGGTCAAGATCTCAACCCCAATGCCAACCTGAGTGTTGGGGGGGGTTTGAGAGATGAAATGCAACTCATACACTAGTGAGCGATTCCCTTGAAGTTCCTTAACCCTTGGCCTTAAATTGCACCAGGGAGGTGCAGATTAGATATTAGAAAAAAAAAAAATCACTGAAAGAGTGGTTAGGCATTGGAATAAATTGTCCAGGGAGGTGGTGGAGTCACCTTCTCTGGAAGTGTTCAAGAGGAGTCTGGATGTGGCACTTGGGGATGTGTAGACTACAGTATCAGAAGACTAACTGACCTTAATTTCTGCCCTCAGGAAGATGCTGTAGGAATACTTTGCTTTCGCTGAGCTTTTCGCTTCATTGTTGCCCTCAATTCTTTGGTTGTCAGCAGCCCTGTTTAATTAGATATCCAAGTGCACTTCCACCCCATTTTTTGAACAATGTCAGGTATTTCCCCCTGAGGGAAGAATAGGAAAGAAAAGGTAAACCACATGATTTGAGATAAGAACAATTTAACAGTTGAAACTAAATCTACTACTAATAAATATACTACTAATAATATTATACTGCTGTTATTATTGCAAATTATTATTATTATTATTATTATTATTATTACAATTATTGTTTTAATTAATTAAATGGAGAGAGGAATAAAACCCAACAGAAAGAAGTGAGAGACAATACAGTTGCTCACCACCTGTTGACAGTAGACCAGCCTGGATCTGGACAGTGAATGGCCCCTTCTGGCAAACTTTCCCCAGTTTATATGCTGGGCATGATGTTGTCCCTCAGCTTTCAGAAGATCCCAGCTTGTTCAAAAAACCCCAGTCCTGCACCTTAGAGCCCTAAGTGCACCCRTAGGCTCTGCCTGTCCCTTCCCTGAGAGGTCTGGCTACACATGCTCAGGACAGCTCTGTGACAACCTAGCTGAGTGTCACGGGAACATACAGCTTGCAAAGAGCTGGGGCAGAAAGAGCTGAGAGAGAGCTCATCAGGGTTTTGATGTGTTCTACCCATAACATCCTTGTTATGAAGCTACAGAGACGTGTACTGGTTAGTGAAAAACTGAATCACCAAACTGAAAAGGTAGAGGTCCAGAGCAAAAACTCCAGRTGGACACTTGCTACAAAAATTTCCTCAAGTGACACTAAAGGGATGATGCCATTTGGAGGCATCATTAGTGATCAGGGTGATGGACTAAAATGCACCCTCTGCAAGCTGAAATAAAACAATAGGAGACACTTAGATGTGCAGTTGGACCTACAAAATTTTCATGAGGGCCAGAAAAAGGAAATTCAATGTTTTGCACCTGAGGTATCAGGAACTGTGCTTCAGTATAGGCTAGGAACTGCATGGATGAGAAAATAGCCCTGTAGATAAGGACCTGGAGTTCCCTTGGGACAGTGTGTTATAGCTGAGCCAAGAGTGACTAGAGCTAACTGCATACCAGGGTTGAGCTGCAAGGGTGAAGCCAGAATTCTGAGGAAAATTATTATCCCCCCTTCTCGGCATTCAGCACCCACATTGTTCTTTGATCATGTGATCAAGGTCAAATTGTTTTAAGTATTCTTCCTTCACTTAGTAGGGAAGATAGTATTCCTGAAAACTAATGAGTTTGTTGCCATCTAGTTCTCTCAARTAAGAGATCTGAGTGTTTGCAAGAGTGCTATAAATGTCTGATAACTTCAGTCTAACACTGTAAAAGGGAATTAAAGTTTTGAATTTGATTTTGTATCTATACAGCTCAGTAGCAGCAGTTAATTGGTTTGATTGGCCAGGAAGTCTAATGTTTGTCTGAGCATTAATGAGTAACACAAAAGAATCCTGTAAGCACTTTCTGTACCAGAAAAAACATGCCTGATTGCTTGCGTGCAGACAAGCAGCTATTTTGAGAAATTTATCAGCAACAGACAAGGTGTAGATGCAATTTAGAAGTGCACAAAATAGGATTTTACAGTTAAAACTTCCACAGGTAACTCCTCAATTAAGAGACAGATCCTGAATCTTTGTATGTAAAGGACAATGAGCATTTTTTTTTAATTTGACTATTAATGAATATATTAAATTYACAGTAAAATTCAAGCAATTCAGAAGAGTTGGTGCCAACACAGAGCACTTGAGAAGAATCAGCAAGAAATACTATTTTTTTTTATTTCTGGTTGTTCTTCTTGTTGTTTTTGGTTATTTTAACTTCTTATTTAACTTCTTATTTTAACTTAACTACAGCAATATGTCAATAGCAGGAAGAAAAAAAAATGCTAGCAGATATAGTTAGCAGTTAAATGACATTTCTTTCAATCTATTTATTCATCGTCATGCACTTAGAACAGCCAAGTTGTGATTGGTGGTCCCAGAATTGGTTCACACCCTRTAGGCAGTAAATGCATGGTGAATGAGCTTTAAAACCATGAAATAAACAGCTGCCAAAATCAAAATAAACAGGAGAAAAGACCTAAATCCAACAAGGAAATAGCAAAACTAGGTATCTCATATCATCATCCTACATCTATAATCAATTTGATAGATGAGAAATGTTTCAAAGTTATTGCAGTGGCAGCTTTAAAGGAAAACTTAGAAATAAGAATAACTTTATGACTACAAACTGCAGAAATAATCTTAATGAGATGATCACTCAGGAAGGAACATGGCAAGAAATCAAACAATAAGTTGCATGGTTTTATGAGTCTTTAACTATGGAAAATTAACTTACRTTTCTTGACATTGTAATGGCAACAGTATGAAGTAGCAAACACCCTTAATCAAAAAGCTACAGCATTTCACATTTAATACACATAAAGGCATTATCTGTCATATTTTTTTTCAAAACTTTTAGTTTATTATTCAAATACATTCATTTGCTTCATGTCTTGTCACCATTCGAAAATGCATATGGCATTTACTGTTTCTGAAGGAAATCAGGAGGAAAAGCATTCACTTCACTCTGTGATTTTCCAATGACAAGAATAGCTTTTAATAGCATAACTGCAAATTTGAAGAAGCAAAATATTTTATGTACAGGATAAATATCTAATAGGCATGAGAGACAGTGCTGTAAATGTTTGCAGACTTAAAATCTCAAACTGAAACTGCTCAATTTAATGTTTTTGAAGGAATGATTAATTCCTTCTGTTTAAGAAGGAATGGACAAAGGAAGAACCCAAAAAGGAACAGAGAAAAGTGCACAATATACACAATGATAATTACAATATTGAATTCAATCTTAAGAAGTTATCAATAGACTACTAAGTACAGCCGTATCTAGACTTTCTTGTTATGAAGTGTTTGAGATGCTGTTCATTTGCTCTTCAGTCCCGAGGTCTTGAAGATTCACTTATGTCCTGGTAGTAGCAATGCCAGTTGCTGGGCTACAGAGGTAAAAACTTCAATAAGACATGTTGCTTTAACCACCCTCCTGTTCCCTTCTACAGGCTGCATGACCCTCTTGCCCTGAATAATTTTCTTTCTATTCAAACTGTTCTTTCTGTTCTTTCTATTCCTGGTTCCCAGGAAGAATTAAGCCATTTAGCTGACAATATTTTTGCAGCAAACATATTTCTTGGAACATGYCCATTCTACTTTCAAGTGAACAGGTCAGGATGGGAAGAAGGTATTGCTACTGGCTTATGAAGCAATTTTCCCACGAGAAATTCCTCTGACTGCCTCAAATTCCTCAAGACCAGTTTATTCTTGCTTTTTTTTCTGTAGTAGGGTGAGGTTTATTTGCTTTGTTTCTCTTTTAATAATTTGGCGCCTTGCCTCCTGATACCCTGCCCCCTGACAGATATCAGCAGCATAGACAGACTGCTGACACCCTGCTTTTGACCAGCACTGGCTGCATAAACACTTGGCCCCCTGACCAGTGCAGGCAGTGTAGGCACGTTGCTGTCTATATTATTCATGCAAGATGGGATCCTCTCAAATCACACCCTCGTTGCTGGAGCCAAAGGGTGCCATAACTCTTACCCACACTCAAAAGGTTTTTGTCTGAGTGGCTGTTGCTGACAGATGCCCTGGACACCAAGTGTCCCTGGCTGTACACTGCAGCATAGCTCTCTTAACATGTCACATTTGCTGTTGGTGATTGGTGAGTCGCTGTTGTTGCTCATCTTTCCTACTGCCTCAATAAAGCTTTGTTTTAGAACATGTGTCAGACTCTATTACTCTTCAGACTGCACAATTGCATCTGAATTAATAATGATTCTTTGATTGCACTGTTAGGGTTTCAGTGACACTACTAATAATAATATCTATAATATTTTCCTTTTTTGTGTTTCCTTTTTGACCATAAGAACATGTTGAACATAACAGACTGTGTCTCCTTTAWGGTCTGAATGGGTCACCCCAAGAGAGTCTTATACTGAAATTGTTACTTAAAATATGATAATGGCATCACCATGTGAGTTATCACATACTAATCACAAAATCACAGAATGGGTCAGGGTTGAAGGGACCACAGCGGGTCACCTGGTCCAACCTCCCTGCTCAAGCAGAGTCATCCCAGAGCACATGGMATTGGATTGTGTCCAGCTGGTTCTTCAATATCTTCAGTGAGGAAGACTCTACAACCTCTCTGAGAATCTGTCTCAGCATGTACAGTACACTCACAGTAAAGAAGTCCTTCTTCATATTCAGATGGAACTTCATGCGAATCATGCCCGTTGCCTCATCCTATTGCTCAGCACCACCAARCACAGCCTGGCTCCATCTTCTTGACACTCTTCCTTCAGGTACTGATAGACAT
Organism: Parotia lawesii; assembly: GCA_003713295.1. Lineage (NCBI taxonomy): Eukaryota > Metazoa > Chordata > Aves > Passeriformes > Paradisaeidae > Parotia > Parotia lawesii. The sequence continues at coordinate 1,619,620 of RAHM01000082.1, read as the reverse complement.
CAGGTCCCCTCTCAAGCATCTCTTCTCCACACTAAACACGCCCAGTTTGCTCTGCCTTTCCTCATAAGAGAGATGTTCCAGTCCCTTAATCAATTTTGTTGCTCTCTGCTGGACCTACTCCAGGAACTCCATGTCTCTCTCGTACTGAAAAGCTCAGAACTGGACACAGAACTCCARATGTGGCCTCACCAGGGCTGAGTAGAGTGGCAGGATCACCTCCCTTGTCCTGCCGGCAATGCTCTTCCTGATGCAACCCAGAATCCCACTGGTGTTCTTGGCCACAAGGACACACAGCTGGCTCATGGGTGCTTGTTGTCCACCAGGAACCTCAGGTCCTTCTATGCAGAGCTGCTTTCCAGCAGATCAGCCCCCAGCCTCTACTGATTGCGGGCAGGAGGTTGTTCCTTCCCAGGTGCAGGAACCTGCATTTGCTCTTGCTGAATTTCAAACAGTTCTTCTCTGCCCATCTCTCCAGCCTGTCAAGGTCCTTCTGAAGGGCTGCACAGCACTCTGGGGTATTGGCCACTCCTCCCAGCTTTGTGTTGTCACTGAACTTGCTGAGGAGATATCTGCTCCTTTATCCAGGTCATTGATCAACAAGTTAAACAATGCTGGGCCCAGTACTGAACCTTGAGAGACACTACTAGTGAAAGGCCTCCAACTAGACCCTCTGTCAATGATTATGACACTCTGGGATCTGCCATTCAGCCAGTTCTCGAGTCAACTCACTCTCCACTCATCTAACTCACACTTACTGGGTTATACAAGGATGCTGTGAGAGACAGCGTCAAAAGTAATTTATTAATAATCGTTCTGTGCTGAAATTTAAGGATGCATTTGAATTGGTACGTTCTGCTTTGTTACATGTCTCAGAAGGCGGGACAGAATATGAAGGACTTAGAACAGATCCTTCCCCGGCTTATTTTTTCTTCACTACCTGTGTCAAGGGAGTGCTTTCTTGCCAGCCAAATTATTCCTAGTTTTTCAAGATTATTTTCCTGTCCAGTAGAAAAATGTAGCAAAAAKGAATACTGAGTGGCAGTTTTGAGTGCAAACAGAACGTGAAGCAGTGGTATTACTTGCCTAATGTGATCTGAAAGTCTTTTCAAAACAGCAATTTTCTATCATATCTTATTAATCTTGCACTATGTTGAGATAGCTAGTATTCTTTAATATGATTTGATAGTCAGTAATGGGATGAGACTTTTCTTTTACCATAACAAACAGCAGTGCAACACAATGCTGATATGACATGATGTAAAATTCCTGATAATAAATTTAACAGCCCTTTTACTTAACTGAAGACATTTTTGGTACAACTAAACCTTTACTTTTCCAAGATCATATTTATATGTTTCTCAAATGTAAAAAGAAAAAAATATTTGCAGGGAGACAGAACTGTTTTTCCCTTTCTGATTACTTTTGAAACCTATTTGATGACATCAGTGTTCTTTTTTTTTAAGAGGAAAGGTGTAAGAAAAAATATTGATCAAACTGACAATCATGCAAAGGATTTTGTATTCTTGGCAATGCAAGTACTATTTAGACATATGCACAAAAAGGAAGGTCTTAAAGATAATTTCTCCTGCATAGAGTATATTTATGACTGGTATTCTTCAACCCCAAATAGAGCCTGAATTTTTCACTGAAAAATTCTATAATATTTGATTTTTTTTGGCTATTAAATTCTAGAAGAACAAACATTAGAAAAAAGCAAACAAAAAAGCAAGCACCTGACCACAAAGAAATAATTCTCTACAGCAGAATTTTTGATCTAATTGTATAATTTCTTACCATTGTATTTTTGTTASTATTACCCTACTGCCAAGATTTAAGAGTTATCATGGAATGGAATTCTCTAATGCATTCCAGTTATTACACCTACATTATTAAAAAAGAGAGTGTTGCACAGCAATCTTAATTAAGCTTTTCCTTRCCTTTGAGCATTTGCTTTTGCAGCCTTATGAGAATTTCTCTAAATAAGGCTATTTTTTTGTGTGTTTATAATGTGTAATTAATGACAAATTTTTTCTCAGTGTAAGAACCTTTTATGGGGTGTGTATATATATCTTAGTAATACTGTRGAAATAAGTGAATACTTTACATTTTATTTTCATTGCTTTTGATTCCAGAAATAATAATTTTATCATTTAGTTCTTGTAATAGCAATTTGTATAGATTTTTTCTTAGAGAATTGTCAGCCAATTTTTACTGGTTAATCTGCACCTTATCCACAGGATTCAAGACTGCATTTGCACTTTCAGAACCTGTCATTAATTTTCTTAAATTAAAACTAATTTAATGATTGTGATCACGTATTTGGTTCACAAGCACCATGAGCTGATCAGAGAATTCACAATGGCATTACCAACTTGACTATCATCTAAATTAAGTCATTATCAAACACCACCCACTTCCAAGCAGCCAGACAGGATAAAAAGAAGATATTTTAATTTCACCTAAGTAGGGAAAAAGGAAATTTGCATATAGCAGGAAAAAAGTTGATAGAAATATTACAATGAAACAGGTTAAATAAACCACAAGATAACTTCTTGCACCTTGATGTTGTTTGAATATTTGCWTTATTTTTACTCTTTATTTTTACCCTTATGATTATGCACAGCAGCATTTTCCTAAGGCAAAGATACGTGGAAAATATAACTAGAAAGTTGGATGAGCTAGGCAAATTTCAAACAATTCGAGGAATCCTACTGATGCCTGACACCAAATACTCAGTATCTGAAGCCTCAGGTTTAAGAATGAGATTGCTCTGAACCACCCAGTATTGGATCTAGCTCAGACTTATGCAGGGTAAGTAACTTGCATGGGGTCAACACCACAGCTATAGCCCTCATGATTATTTGACTCATGGAAGAGCACTTGGAAGAAAATTTATTGAACTATTGAAATTTATTGAGGAGCAATTGGTTGGGCTATTCTCTCTGAAGTAAGAGTTAGAGTAGGAAACAGAGAGGAGCAATGAGAMTACTACTGGAAGGGAAGGCAATATGAGAAAAGGCAAACCAAAGCAAAAGAGGAGAAAAAAATATCAGAGAAAGAGAAGTCGTATCCACTTTAAAAAACTTGAATAAACAGTATGCTTTCAAGTTGATTTTGGAAAACAGTACCCAAAGTAACAGCTAGACATCTAGTCTCTCAGACACAAGGTCCTGCTGTAATCCTAACCCATAAAGTGTATTCAAAATCCCACTAAGCACTTATCTTCATCTTTAGCTGCCTACAAATCTTTAACACAGCAGTTTCAGCCTCTTTTAATTGCTCCACTGAGTTTCCTACCTCACAACCATGGAGACTGAATAAATGTATGGAGGTTTTGAAGCAGTCTGATACCTTGGTAATGAGGTAAGGAGCACAGCAATATCACAAATGGACAGACGAAAGATAGCTTTATTACTGCTCAAATGAAGGTTCCTGCTTTAGACCACCAGCATCTTTAAACTCTCCGTGCTGTCAGAAATACCAATAGCCCTTGTGATCTTCTAGAGTATTCTTAAGTGTAGTTATTGCCTAATTAATACTGATGAAGAAAAGTTTATTTTGGAACAGAAGGTTTTGTGTGAAGGATATAGCCCAAAGGAATTAGTTCTTTGGGATTTATCTAATAAAATATTTATCTATTTAGCTTCTAAATGTTTCCTGAAGGGTTTAATTGTACTCTACTCCTATGTAAAATTTACTAAAATATATTTTCCCTCCAAAAGTACAGTTTTGACATGAATTATACTGAAGAAAAAAAAAAGCAAAAAAAGAAAAATGGCTTTCAAAAGTCTCTGACCAATTTTAATAATACTGAAAAATGTTGTAGAACTGGAACACAAAGCCAGCGGGTCACAAAAACCTTAAAAAGTATGGTTTAGCTAAAGTAAAATTTGAAACATCTTAAAAGCCAGCCACAGCAACAGGAAATATGGTAGGTGAAATATGAAATCTGAGAGAAATGAAACCATCTGCTCTTCCTAGACATGAGCTCCCAYGCTTCTTCTCCACCATAATCTTGAATTTGTGGCAAATAATGATTGTTGGGAGGAAAGAGTTAAAAGCAGAAGAATAGCAAGGAGGATGGTCGATTCACTTAAGTGACCTTGCAGCTGGGAATGCCAAGGTCTGGAAAATAATAGTGTGGGAGACTCATATATTATGCCTACTTCTGTTTATCCTCTGTCTGTTTTAAGAAATAGAATTTCTGTGTAGAGATAATGTAAGTGTTTTGAGAGACTTGGAGGCACTCTCATGGACAAGCTTGAGCTCCCTGTGTTGGGAGAGAGAAGATCAAAGCTCAGAGATCATAAAAAGCACAGAGATCACAGCATTGTAGTAAACTCCATGTGCAGAGGCCCCTGATAAATTGGTGCAAACATCAGGCCTGCTGCCTGCTAGCATGGACTAAGCTGGGTGTTGCTTTTGGATGCTCCACATAGCAAGGTAATGAAGCTCATTTACTCTTTGCATTTCAGCTATTGTTTTGTGTTTTTTTCTGGCTGTCTGCCTGTGTCAGTTCACACACCAAGGCATTCTAGGTTGTAGGCACAGTGTGTGTCTTTAGTTGAACTTGAAAACCAAAACTGGTGCAGATTCCTCCCTCAGTCTTTCCCAAAGAAAACCAGAGTAGAGAGAGGGTTTCCAGGGAACTGTTTTCATAGACTCTGAAACCTCTTGAAGAAAGGAATAGTACTGAGTTGGTGGGAAGACTGCTGCCCTTCTGAGAGTAAAACAAGCTTCTTTACTGGAGTAGTGGAAGATATGGAAGATCTGAGGCCTCAAACCTCACTGACCCTGGAAAGATCCAAACACCTCCCTCCTGTCTTCTGAGAGTCTTTCCAAGACACCCATCTACAGAATAGTCTTGGTGTGGGTCTAAGAGGATGACAGGYACCTTGTGTCCTTCAGACTGACCTAGGGTCAGTCTGCAGCCAAGAATCTGAGACTAATATGTCCAGATGTAAAAGAAGCAGAGAAGATCCAACATCCTCCATCTTTTTTTTTTTCCAAGTCACCATGCATGAAGAGTCCAAGGAGCAGAGAATGGCACCCAGACCTCCTGCTGTTAGCTTTGTGTTCTAGCCTCTGAAATACAAAAGCACAGTTTCTCCTTGTAGATCCAGAAATATATCTTCCAAAGTTAAATAGATTTTGTTCAGTATTTCATCCCAATCTTAATAACAAATAATCTCCTTTCCCTTTTCTCTTTCATATATCCCCCTTTTTCCTTTTTGGTTTTTCAGTATTGCTTCACAGGAACTGCTTGTATTTTTATCTTTTGTTAATGCCACTGTCACTATTTCCATTCTCTCTTTGTCTCCCTCTCTTCTATATGCCTTTCCTTCACTCTGATTTTTAAAAGCCAATCTCTGCCAAAAGACTAAGCATAAAGATCTGCTCTTAAAGCCATGAAGAATATCTGGAAAGCCTGTGGACTTGGACATAATCTGAAAGATCTTTTAATAAAATACAGCAAAATGGAAAATTGTTATAATTATTCATGATCAAGGTTTTTGGAAAGTTCATTAGAGGTGAAGCACAGCTAATTATTTTAATGAAAAACTTTACCAAGTTGAACTGACTCAACTAGAACTAAACAAAACTACATCTACTGCTTCAAACTAGTAAGCAAAACATGGCCTCTGAGTACATGTAGACATGTATAAATATATAAATCAATATATCAGTGTGTATTTATACATAAAGTCCACATTAGCACTTATGTGATATTAGCACTTTGCTGATATAAGAAGTACATTTATAATTAATTTTCCAGACCACAGGAAATAATGCAAACATATAAATGTTATAAAAATAATACCTCTACATCTTGAACAGTGGTCAGTTATATCTAGGAAAGCTGATATTTAGTAACTTGCAAAAGGAAAAAGAAAACAGAATTGGAAAACAGACTATATAGTCTGTCATAAGGATCAAACAGATGGTCCAACTACAGCTGTTCCAAAGGTTTGGAACTTTTCTATAATTTTTAGYCAAAAAGTGAGGAGTTCTTAAACATTAACATATCCTTGAAAGCGCATTACTGTTAAAGTAATGTGCATCTCTTCAAGCTGTGTACCTCCAAGAAGTCAAATATGTGATGATTCTGAAAAGGTATTTCTACCCTATCTTATGCAGCCCAGTAAGGGCCCCTGCATTTTTGCACCTTTTAAATTATTTTTCTGTGGCTTCTTTTGCTTTAAAGAATCTTCAGATGTTCTTTGTTTTTTCCTGATATTATATGATTTTTTTTTTTAATCTCAGAATGTTTCACTTGCTGGAACACTCAACAATCAAATCCAGATATACTTTCTCTTTTTTATTCCGAACACTTTGAAGTATATTGTTCACAGACTGCTAGAGCCTTCCAGTATGAGTAAAACACATTCAGCACCTACAGAAATCAAATAAAACATCCAGTTGTCATTTCTTGTGTTTATCATTCCCATGTCTCAGACTTGAACAATATTTTCTGATATACAGAATATTTGAGATGATCAAAACATTCTCAGAAAATTCTGTGAGGAGTTAAAAGGAAACTGTCCTTTAATTCACTATTGCAATTTTGACTGTAAAAGAGCAGTGCTAAAACATCTTCAGAAGAATGGTGCCATGATCTGAAATAAAAACCTGTGACTGTGTAATTACACAGTCACGGAGAAAACAATTTGCAAATACCAAAGATAAGATCAGGTTTGAGGCTGCTGATAAATATTTTGTTCCAGCCTGCAGGAATGATAATGTTCTATTGTCCTTTAATAAGGTTAGACCAGTGCATTTTTATTCCCATATGTGCTCCATTGAGGTGAGTTTAAACACAGTCATTTGGAAGAGTTATGCTTTGTTGTGTGACAGTGATGGAAAAGTTACATGAAGACAATTGGAAAACAAGACATTAACTCTAGGAAAATGAAATCCGAAAACTGTTTAATTAATGATAGAATTTATTTATTACTTCTCTTCACATTCACTTTTTTTGTGGATCCTTGAAACAAAAACATAAAAAAACCCTTATGTTTTTAATACWAAGTGAACTATAAAATTAGAACTGTCACTTTTTGAAAGGAGAAAAATAGAAAATTATTTTAAAAGCTTTTTTATTTCTCTTTTCAGAGTTTTGCTTCAAGTAAGGAATATCATGGAACCCTCAGAAGTCCCTTAGCACATACTTGAGACATTAGTTTTTTAGAATACATGCGACAATATCCATATCACTTTTTCTGTTATTTATGGTAGTCTATGCAGCTAGTATTTATGTGCTCTTGAAAGAAAGGACACATTGAATTCTTATCACTCTTAAAGTAGAGTTCCCTTAGCTTTTGTTAAAATTATTTAAATTTCAAGGATTACCATGTTGCAGAGGAATGCAAAATGAAGTTACAAAAGCTTTCTCTGAACAGACGCTTACCCACTTATGCAAACACAGTGCAGGAGTAGGAAGGAGAAGGTGGTTCCTAAACCTTCATGTTTCCAAATAGGCAGGTTGAATGCAAAGGATTTAAATACTCATTGCTCAASAAAAGCATTGTCTTTCCCATACATGTACTGTTTACCTTCCTTTTGATACTGTTTATCTTACTTTCCTTTTCCTCTGCAGCTTTCTTAATCTTCTGATAAAGAAGAAACACAGCACAGATTACTGTCACGTTCAAAATACATGAAATTACAAGGAAAACGAAGACATGTGTAGGTGTGTGTGTGTATGTGTGTGTGTGCTCAAAGAACCCTCTAGTTGAGAGACAGAAAAGTAAASTTTTTTCAGTTAATGACTTGGCACAATAGGCACTGAGGGAGCTACTTGGAAGTGGAATTGCTTCCCTAGAGGGTTAGGTGTGCCAGTGAATATTTCATTTTAATCCCTCTTTGGGACTAATTCACACATATATTGTACAAGTACTTGGCGTCTGTCGGTTTAGGTGAAGTTACTTGACAGGAAAGAATGATAGGCATACACTGTAATTGGTACCAGCTCTTCACCAAAGATTCTGCAAAAGCAGAACTGAGACACAGGAGAGAGTCAGCCACATGTGTTTTAAGGCAGGTTATTAATGTTAAACATAAGCTTTTTTTTTTTTCTTTTTCCAGTGGGTGAGACCAGGACAGTTTTTGAAAATACATAATCTCTATTTTTAGATTCCAAATGTACAATAGCAGGATGGGTTATTGAAAGAATGCTGATTAAATATATAAACAGCTTCCTCCTATATTCCTGTGCAAATGTCAATCTGTATTACAGACAGTAAGAGAGGATGAGTCTTTCTGGCAGCTATAAGATATTGCCAATATATTTTAAATACTCTGTTTCAGGGATTATWTTTTAAAGCAATTCAAAGTTTTTCTAAAATTATCTGACCACTGAGGACAAAAGAAACAGAATCATTTGCATTCATATAGGGATGCCTTTCTTATGCTGGCACCATTTATTTTTTGCAGTAAAGCATTACACACTGACTACTGTGATTTTTTTCCCAGAAACTTAAATCCAAAATTGTAGATAGAGCTCTGCTGGGGATTATCAGTGAGATGGATGTGTCTGGCATGAGTGTTATTCTTGGTTTGGCTTCATTAAATGAGCCATTACCAGGAAAGACAAGTTGCTGTACACTTTTATTGCTTTCTACCTTTTTCTCTATCAAATCAATAATACCGTTTTGTAACTTTGGCTATAGCACTTGTTCTAAATCCATTTCATGCCTGTTGGAAAGAGTTCATTAGCTTTTAAAATGACAAGGAGGAAGAGTGGTCTTGAGCTGTAGAAGTGGACTTCTATTGTTTTAGAAATGCCAGTATCCTCCATTCTATGTGTGGATACATAAGTAATAGTAAATAAATAAAACAGTAATTCTATTATAGAACATTTTTAAAAGTCCTCATATTTTAAAACAAAATAAAACAAACAAAACAAACAAAAAAAGCAAACCAGCAAACTATGGGTAGGTTCTAGACAGTGACAAGATTACTGTCTACAAAGGGGTTTATTTTCAGAAATCTCTCATTTTCCTAGTAATTTCTTATCATATTCATTATTGTTCTGCCACARGTCACCATCAAGTAATTCAGATCCATGGGAAGAGGTCTTTAATATCTATTATATACCACAAAAATGCCTCCAGTTAAATCAGTATGGTTTCCCATTTTTCTTAGCACTTAAGCTGGTGATTTTCAGAGATGTTCTTAGTGAGTTGTTAAAGAGAAACCATGTTTTTACTCTTCTGATCACTAGCACCATCCTGAAGAACTTACTCTCCCACGATGTGACAGAGGAGAGAATATACTGTCTCTCTACCTCATGCCACAACAGATATCTCTAACACACTGACTGATAATATCAGCAGTATTAGCAGGATTTAATTAATGAATAATCTAAAATAATATTCAGTAATTTTTCTTCAAAACTTATCTTGAAATTCGACTATGATAAAAGAACAGTTTTTACTGTAACTCATCTTACTGCACCTTCAAAGAATTGGAAAAAAAGTATTTCACTACAACACTAGAAAATGCCCACTGTTTAAATAAAACACCTTTTTGCTCCCCAATTGCTCGACAAAATATTCTTGCTATTTCCCAAGTATAAAATATCTCATTTAGACCTGATATGCAGAACAATACAATAAAATACAACTTTGACACTATAGAAATGTCATAGAAACATTCATTCCAGTCTTATTTAGACAAAATGTTCGAAATATTTCCTGTAATATCAGTGTGACAGTGAGTTCTACCTTAATACTGCATAAAAAAGTAAAACATCTCGATAAAAGGTGAATGGATTTTCCCGAACTTCTTCACGCTGAAGATTATGTTTTGCTGGTACTTTAAACTGTCAGACAATAGATGGTTAGTTTGTCAGATTCTTTGGATCTGGTATTCTCTGCCATTATTTTAAAGACGCATTTGTCATATCTGACAGTAGGGTGCCTGCGAAACTGGTATTCCTCGTGTTTCACAGGATTCCTTACTCATAAATTTAGCACTGTAGAAGCAAATGTTTTCTGATTTGGTTGTTTTTGGTTTTGGGGTTTTTTTTTCCATATGTCAATCTTTCTCTTTCCATTATACATTTAAATTATGTATGAAAGCTTGGCAATTGTTGCAAAAAGAGAAGCACCTCCCTCTACCTTGAGAAAGTTGATAGCATATTAAGGGAAAAGGTACCATTTGTATTAAAGCAGTATTTAATTAGACCCAGTAGGAAATCATAATTTTTACATATGGACATATACACATGTAATTATATCTTACATTGGACCACACAGAGCGTACACATACATACCCCCCATACACCACGTTCAAAATTACATCAAAAGGCTTCTAAAAACTGCTATTAGATGCCTTATGGTATTTCTTGACTTTTATCTAGATTGTTCTCAAGGTTTGGATTCAAGAGGGAAGTTCCTCTGAAGAAGAAACTCCTCTCAGCATATATCCTTGAACATGAGAGATCAGGAGGCCGAGTGATCCCTAAGAGTCATTATTTTCTGTTTATTTCAATGAATTATTCAATTCAAATCAAATCATGTCCTTTACACTACTATACAGTGATGATGAGATCTGTACCCTTATGAATAGTTAGGATCATCAGAAAAAACACGGAAACAGTTTTGAATATAAAAAGCCATGACAGAAATATTCTTGTTTAATGCAATGCTGATGAATGTTTGGTGAGGAAAGAATGAGTATTTCCTCTAGTATTTTGAATTTATGCCAAGGTTTTCCTACTTAACTAGAGCTTTGAAATTGCAGTAATTGTGTATCTTTTTCAAGTGAAGACGTGAATTCCGTTATTTACATTCCTTGTTTGCATTTGCCAACATTATATCATGCCATTTGGTAAAGATTCTGAATTTAATGTCATTCAGAGGGAATTTCCTTGGTCTTTGACAAATAGTACCCAGTGAAATCTATTTGAGAAAGATAGAAAAGAGGAATTGTAGGGTGTGGAGAGCTTGACCAAGTGTAGTGGGTTGACTTGAATTGACAGACAGCCTGTTAAGCCAATTACGCTTCTCTCAATTTTACATATTTAAACCGCGTGGAAAAGCGGGATTTTGGGGTTTTTCTGTTCCAGCTCAGTGCTGGGATGGGATGGAGGGGGCGCCTTGGAGCCCAGGGCCCTGCCGGGCCGGACCAGGCGCCCCTGCCCCTCCTGCCTCCCTTACTCCCAATGCCACAGMACGGACCCTGGGTCGCTGGGAGGGGGAACTATGAGGCCGTCCAACACGGTTTCCTGGGACCAGTGGATCCTTCTCTGTTCCACAYGGTGCCAGCRGGAGCCAGCGGAGCCTCCAGCCTGCAGCCAGCACACTTTGCACCGAACTGAAGAGGACGCCGTGCAGCCGGCAGCGCAGGGGGAGAGAGGCTTTCTCCACCGTGGAGCCTGACCGGTAACATGGAGGCTTCAGAGGCAGAGAGAGAAAGAGAAAGGACACGTGGGATGGAGCTAAAGATGGCTTCAGAAGAGAAGAGAGGGTGGTGCTGCGCTTCTTGCGCGTAGCTTGAAAAACCTCCTTGCATGCCGTGGTAAAGAACTGTAATATCACAAATTGTCTCTTTAATCCATTTGAAATACATAGGGGGACGGACATTTCACACATAGCTTGTGAAAGTTGTAAAAGTGCCCATGCCAAGCTATTTAAAAACAGAGAGAAAGAGGCTTTTAAGAGACTGGTGGCTAAAAAACCTTTGTGTTCAGGCCAAAATAACTCATCCTTAAAAAGATTAATAACCCCGTGTAATGGTCCATGTCTTGCAGTGTAACAAAACTGTGAGAGTTTTCATGGAAGAGATGTTTCACACCACACCATGTTTTTTTTCCTTTTTTTTTCTTTTAAGTCTGTTAATAAACTTCTTTATATTCTGTAAGTTTTGTGCCTGCTTTGTTTTCTCCTAATGTTTATCTCACACAAAAGAAATCAGTAAGTAGTCCATATTTCAAACCAAAACCTCTACACCAAGGCAGAAGTTCAGTGAAGGGAAAATTCAGTGCCTGCACTAGACCTCATGTAGCATAACAATTTCATTACGATATTCAGATTTTCCATCTGTTAGCACATGTGTTTCACTGCAGCTTGTACGTATCCATCATTTCACCAGGTATCATACATTCTAATATCAAAAGTCATGCAAGCACAAACACTTCCATTTTGATGGTAGTGAATGGAATTTGTTGTTTCAATTGAACTTCAATTTCAAATTGTCATCGATTTGACAGTTGGGCAATAATTACTGCCACCATCTAGGATATTGTTATATGAGAATTTTCACTGATAATAATAATTAGAACATCACAAAGTGTATCTCTTACTAAGGACCTGCAACCTAGCTTGTGAGATAGTTAAACCTTCATCTTATGTAATGATGTTTCAACCCACAGAAAGAAATAGTAACTTAGAAAAAACCACCCACCAACCAACCAACCAAAAAAATAAAAATCCCAAACCAACCAACCAACCAACCAGACAGCCAGCCAAAAACAGACTACAAACCTCTCCCTCCATGTGTTGTCCAAATTCAATTCCATAAAGAGTTTTCAAATGTAATGTAGATTTTACTAGAGCAATGTATAATGTGAACTTAAAACTCAGCCACAGTTGAAAGACACATTGAAGTTGTTTAAAAATGGATTGAACAATGATCTCACACCTGATTAATTTATCTCTTGTGAAGACAGAATTTTTTAATTAATTTTTTTCTAAGTAGAGAGAAGCAAAACAAAGAAGTCAGCTGAAAGCTAAGTGTTTTCAGTCAGTGAGAAATGGGGCCCTATAACATAAAAGCCCTGGGTTTTCGGTGAATTTGATTGAGTGGCACTGCAGTGTCTGATCAGTCAGTTTGTAGCCATTTACTTTGGTGAGACTTGAGTAGCCAATTCACCAGTCCCCTCAAGTAGGCAGACAAAAGTCAGAAGAGAATTTCTAGTAGATGCCAATCAAAGATTACTCCAATTTTAGCAGGAGGACTTATTAGATCATAAATGTTAATAAGTCGCAGATCTTTTATGTTAAGTTTTTGGTAACATTTGGTCTTTGAAATTGTGTTCCCTCTTTTTGTGTAATTAAGAAAAGTCATAATGAGTGTAGGTAAAGAAATGGAGTAAAGCAACATATTTTTTCCTAGCATATACAATGATATAATTTAATATTAAGCAACAGAGATTTAATATAAATTTTATTATTAGCATTATTATATTTTAATTATTCTTTTTATTGCAATCTCTATTTGTGCTTCAGGAATGCTTATGAGACTGACTATGGTACTATCCTTATAAAACTAGAAATGGTGGTAAGTTCTTTAAACCTAGGCATAAAACTAGAAGAATTGAAAGAGATGAAAAACAATGCATAAAATGTAGCAGCTTCATGGATAATATTTTCTGTAGGGTATCAATTTAATTGTTTTCAAATACACCTATGATGTATTACTGAAGGAATAACTTAATAACTGAAGGAATGAAGATGTGGGATGAGAAATCTGCTGAGGAGGTGAAAGGAGACTGGAGTCTAGGCTGACTGAGGGGAAAGATAATCTCTTGGTGATGAATGWAAGATGGTAGAGTAGGAGTAGGCTATGAAACTGAAAACAGGTAAGAGACAGAGCTGACACATTTAAACTCATAAGCCAAGAGAAAGATCTGCAAAGCAATATTGTGAAAGGAAGTGAAAGGAACAAGGCTGCATTTTTTAGAAGAGTAAATTTAAGTAAGACATGGCATGATGGTTCAAGTTCTAGTGAAGTTTCTGAAATTTTGATTTCTTATTCAAGCCTTAAATTATCAGATTTGAATGGTGTTTTAAGCTAAGGGAGTACTCAAACAATCTAACTGTAGTAATTTTTAAGATTTTTTTTAGGGATTTTCAAAATTCTTGTTTGAGGAACAATTTAGATATATAAGCAGGTGTTCATGTGTTTCTTACACAGTTTTTATCTATGTCCACAGGTAATTCATGATTTTATAGTAAGCCTAGTTGATTTCGAGTGCTGTAATGGTGCCCTGGAAACAGGCTACTCTCTGTTCCTTGTTTAGGGAACCAAAATCTCTGGCTTGAGGAAGATAGGTGGTGACAGACACTTGTCTTTCAAACCAAGACAGGTGAAAACAGCTGAGTCTGTTGGATTTCCCTGCGTGTTATCACAGATGTGTGTTAAAAACATGAGACACAAGAAAATAATTTCATAAGATAAAAGACAAAGAATAGTTTTTTAGGACAATACAAATACCTTCTAACTACCTCAACTCAGAAAAATGAACTCACTAGCTGAAAATTGTGCCTTCTGACTACTCAGAGCTGAGCAGTAGTGCTTGAAAGAGTCATAGACCTGTGGAACAGCTTATGGTATGCTCTATTTTAGCATAAATAATTCAGAATGTCAGTGTGGGAAAAGTTAAGCTTAGAACGCTTGAGGTTTTTTTTGGAAATTTAATTATTTGGAACCATCTGTGTCCATATGTGTCTTCATGTTACCGTGGAAATGCTACTTGAACAAAAAGCCCTAAATTGGTTTGTTTATTTTTGGTTTGGTTTCTTGTAGTTTGGCAAGAAAATGGTGCTCCTGTGTAAATGTAGTGGTTTTCCTGCCAGAGTGCACAGTTTTGGCATTGGTGCATCAGTCACACAAATTGCTGAGCTAGTGATGGCCTCAAAAAGCAATTTGCGATTAATACTGAGAAATTGTCATCTGTTCATTAACATTAAATTTCTAATAGCAGGTAGAAACCAAAATGTTTTCAGGAGGCTATAGAAAGTTCTGTCATTACATTGTTTCTCTCTAGCATATTATTATTGGAAYAAAGCAGTAAAATGTATTAAAAGTAGGTAGTTATTGTCATTTCCATAGGACTGCACAATTGAAATCCAGTACATGATGAATAGGATGGTTGAATCTTTAATGCTAAAGAAAAGCAAAGTAAAAACACATAAAAAACTAAATAAAATTCATGAGGCAACCATTTTGAAAAAATCTTCAAGGGGAAATGTAAGCTTGCTTGAAGGAAAAGTCATCCATTTTATGTCCAGAAAAACAGTTTTCTGTAGGAAATCGCTTCTATCTTAGCTAAGAGATGAAAAAAAAATGACATTATAAAATAGAAGGGGTTTACTCAGCCATAGCTGTGATGTTTGCACATGGCATGAGTTTTATTGATGTTTTAACATTTGTTATCATAGTTAGGTTCACATACATCAGGCTTCAAGTTTCAGAACTTCTATTTATTTCAAAGTATAAGGTTGCATTCATTCAGAAATATTGCTAAGTTCGAGAGGGAATAGCAATTAATTTGGTTGCTAACTTAAGCTGCATAATACTAATATTTCTGATCAGGAAGCATGGATACACACAAAAAAGCATACACACATAAAAAGAAAAAAACACCAAAAAATCAGCAACAACAGCAAACAAACCAAAAACCAACCAAATAAAAAACTCCAGCCCACAGTGCTCAGGGAACTGTCCTTGAAATATTTGCTATTCCTTCCTTTTTATAGTCCTGCTGGCAGTGTGGCTACATCTTAAGTCATTAGTTCTTCTTTATTTTCTTGTCAATGCATATAAACATTTGGATTAGCAGACTGGAAGTAGCTTAAAGGTATGAAGAAAGTGGCTTGCGGTAATTAGATTAGATCTTTTCAGAGGAAAAGAAGCTCCACATAAAATCAAATTCAGTCCTTTCTGTCTAATTCCCGGTTTTCTAAAATGAAAAATGTTCTGAAGGAGCTGTGAGCTCTAGAAGACTTGACCACATAGTTACTGTGGGCAAAACTGTCACCCAGTGTTATGCCAACTCTAGAATTTACACCATCAATAAAGAAAACCTGTAGCTTTCATCACTAACTTCTGTGAGATATAAACCATTTGTTTTGTTTATTATTGGAAAACATGACTAAACTGCTGGGTGGAGTAGAAAACAGGGGAGAGAGAATGAGTATGTAGGCAGGTTGTGTGGGCCATGACTATAGCTTATTATCAAGATTCCATGGTCTTAAATTTCAAAGATTTGCCTGAGTTAGTCAGGCTGAAAAAGGAAATCCTCCTCCTCTTCCCACCCAGTTTTTTGGCAATATGTCTTTCCAATGTTGTCTTATGAGGGAAAGTCTAGCTACATGTAAATATTCAAAGAAAGATTTGATTTCAGTTGCCTTTGGCTAAGTGGTTCTTTTAACTATTCATGGAAAGCCTTCATTTTCTATATAACTACTTTCTTTTGCCATGCCAAACTGGTTTTGTTTCAGAATAATTATTATKATTAGCTCTAAATGTTTAGTTTTCCAGCAGACCTAATGCAGCTTAGGAGAGGCTGTAACAAGTTGTTCCAGAAACATTTGCACAGGAATATTCTGGAAAACATGAAAAAATTATGTTTCGAAGGTCACATCTGTACTGATGTCTCTTGTCATCTTTTGGGATGAATTGTACCACAAGCATAATATTTCACAAGAGCGCTGTGCAGGAAATGAAAGCCAACCCATTCCTACTTGAAGGGAACTTCTTTTACAAGAATTTTGTCCATGTTTTAAAGTTTTCAAAAGTTAAATTTCTTATATCTGTTGTATTTTGGCGGTAGTATTGGAGAAAAAGAGTTGCTTGTTCAATATTTCTCAGTTTCTTATTGTTGTTGTTTTCTATGGAAATGCAGGAATGGCATGTGCCAAATAACTCCTGTTCACTGTTCAGTTCAGAAAAAATGGTTCTGTGTACGTTGCAGATTCTTTGAAATATTTGATCTGTCACAAGAACCAAGCAAGATTCATTTGAAAAGCTCCAGTGCCTATGATCTAATGTAAAGCATTTACTCTGTCACTCTTTTACTCACTGATCCAGATCTTCAGCTGATATGATCTGTGAAGAGCTCCACTGAAGTCAGTGGAGCTCTGCCAATTCATGTTGCTGAAATAAGTCCTATTAAGTGCTACTCTCTGCCTTGATATGTTCTCATTGATTTCGAAACTCTGCACTGAATATGGGTCGTGCTGTGGGTATTTTATTCCTATGTCAAGTTGGGGTTTTTTACACAGATAATCTCATACTGATATGAGAGAAGTCTCTTCTATACTTGGCTCCCTAGAGTAAGCTGGAAGACCACAAGTATGGACCATGCTAAAACTTAAATAGATAATAACTAAGGCAGAACACATATGTAGATAAATTTTTCATTTATAGTGAGTGAGATCAGTATCTGGCTAAGACTATTAAATATTGAATACCTGATGTGTAAATTAAAATCCAACAACAGTGAAAAAGTATATCATAATCTTTCTTTATGAACATTATAGCAAGATAGTTAAATAAATAAAACCCACTAGAATGTAAATCAATATAAAAAGAGTTTAGGTAGGTAAAAATATAAAGAATAGGAATGAAAATGAAAGATTAATGTGTAAATTAAAAATAAATACTACCTTTAAAAAGTCCTTGCAAAGGAAAAACACGGTACCTGATAAAGTTTGCAGAAAGTATATTTAAACAATTTCACGTTTGCTAAAGTTAATAAATGAGCTACCAAATAGGCTAATGATTTACAAATCGTTGACAGAAAATTGGCCTAAATTGCAGACTTGTCAAGAATGTTTTATGGGTGTGAGTTTGTGGTAGTATAATGGATAGTCTTGTTTATGCCTATGTTTCTGCATTAGGGCTCTGATTTAGTTGAATTTTAATTAAATTTGTTTCTAATAAGATATATTTATCATTATCTATCACAGCTTGTAAGAAAGACTTTAGTGCCCATATCAAAGTTCAGACAGTGAAAAACATCGAACACAAGGTGATTTGTGTATCTTTTAATACCTATCTTTCAAACAAGCATGCATAGATTCTTTGTATGGAAGGGAGATAAGATTTTGCTTGTACAATGTACTAGTTGTGTAAATTTTTAATGCACTACAACAGACGGAATGCATTGTCTAGTATGAATAATTTATAAAGAATAGTTTGGGTCATCCACAAATTGGCTTCAGATAACAACACAGAAATGGTCTCTCATAAGTCTGTGTGGATAAATATTTCTAATTCTAGCTTCTCAGGAGATCTCTGTAGTTAGACTTTTTACTGGATGTTACATCTGACTTTCCTTTGATTTATAGGCGATTACTGTGTTCGGAGTTAAACCAGCACAGACCAACAGGTTTGGGTTCAGACAAAGCAGAATGCAGTCTGCCCCAGCATGAAGAGGCATGAGATATGTCCCTAGACACAGAGGGGCTATTTCAGTGTACTTGAACTAGATGGTAAGCTTCAGTCTTGTGGAAGTAGAATGTTTCAAACATTGCAACCATCAAATTCAGTCTTTCCATGAATGCTGTCAGTTAAGGTGTATGACTGAGCAAAGGATAGCTGCTCTTCCTCACACCACTCTCAGTCTTGGACTTGGAAGTCCTTGGTCTTCCCTGTGCATAGAATCATAGAAATATTTAAATTGGAAAAGCCCTCCGAAATCCTTGAGTCCAGCCTTCGACCGATCACTACTTTGTCAACTAGACCACAGCACTAAGTGCCATGTCCAGTTGATTCTTGAGTACCTCCAGGGATGATGACTCCACCACCTCCATGTGAACCCTATAACAGAAAACCCCACTGATTTTGCTGTTTGAGGCATCCTTGTCATTCAACCATATTGGTGAATGAGATAATACTGTTCTGATGGCACACTCATGACCCCAGATCTTGGGGGTTTATAGGAGTTTCAGTGGTCCTCCAGGCACAATAAACTAGAAAAGTCTTTAGTGCACTGATGTCAGGGCTTTGGCTTACAGTGGAAACCAGAAAATAGACTGACTCTTCTTGTAGTTTCCTTGGCTTACATTTAATCATGGATGTTTTCACATTTTCTCTGTTAGACTTGTTGAGGCTTTCTTCTGCTGTTAGCAGTAGTCTTCAAAGAACAGGTGAGCCCAGGAAGAACTTCCATTATGTACAATTTTGCTTTATGCATGTTGAACTTTCTGTACTGTGTACTAATAATCTGCTTGCCCCCTCCAGAGATATGCTTACTCGTTCTGAGGACAGTGTCATGTTATGAAGTAAAAAGATCATGGAAAATGTCGAAGTGGCCTGGCATGAATCTTCAGATATACAGAAGGTGGGAGAAAATAGCAAACACAGCTTGGAACAGGAAAACTATGGGATGCTGATCCAAGGCACRGTTTTCAATTTACAGGACTCAATTACTGTAATGAAGAGGTCCACACAATGTGATGTGAATATGAAGCACTTTATTACCAGCTAATGAACACCAAATTCATAAAGGGACTCCCCCTGTATATTTATTTTGGACATCCAAAACTGAAGCAAGCTTTAAAACAACAGATTCAGGCTTGACATCTGTGAAGGTGATCTTGACACTAAAAAATGATAATATCTCAGAGATTATTAATTTTGTGTTTTGCAAGGTAGACTTGAAAGTCAGCAGCCCCACAAATTCACTATTTTAGATTTTATAACTTTTTATTACTTCACTGAACTATAGGAGAAACAAAGGAAAATTAACAGCATAGTAGGAATCTGTATAGTGTTCATTGTGACAATGGCACTGAGCTGAAATGCTTAGTATCAACTTTCCTCAAATAGCTTTGTAAGGATGACTTACAGATTAATTCTAGCATTGACTCCTTGGGTAAATTTCACTGCTTATAGCAGCTCTTCAGGGCTACTTAGTGAGTTACTACTACAGAGACACTAGAGATACTAATTTTTTTTTTTTTTTTTTGTTAGAAAAAACACTCAAACACCTTATTGGACTACTGTAGAGCAGCTACAGTATAACACTTTTTAATAAACAGTTAATAACAGCTCTTTATTTGGTAAAAGTACTTCTGCAGTTATATACAAAAGCTTTTGGCTTTGAAATATTCTAAAATATATGGACATTAAAGCTTTAGATTTACTGTATATTTGTACATGGAGCATTAAGCAAATGAAGACACGCAATTAGGGCTCTCCCATATTCAAAATGAATCCTTACACAACATTGAAATAGTTTCTTGAAATAAAAATTAATTAGTTCATGGCAATTAAATTCTAATATGTTGATCATAATGAAGAAACTAATAAAAGGCCGTCATAGTTTATTCACCTTGTAGATAACATACATACATCTGCACTCCTATTCTAGACTTTTGACTTCAGAGCTACTGCTATACATTTGATATATAATCATTAATTTAGGATGTGTCCTTAGTACTTGTTCACTGTTTAATTGTTTTGCCTTCCTTATGAGGACAAGCTGAAATATTTCAAGGGACTTTTTTATTTGGAAAAGCTTCAGTTTTCCACTTACAAAGCTGTGTTCTGCAAGTTCTCTTTTTTACAGTTTCTGCAAGGTCACGTGGGGTCCTCATGTTACTAAACAGCAAAATGATGAGGTAACATCAACAGAGAGATGATTCAAAGACAGTAAACAGGAATTACTTTGGAAAACTTAGCCATCTTCCCTAGTCTACACTAGCTGATTAATGGGAGAATGTTTCCCATCCTTCTTAACTTGTTTTTAAAGAAAAAACAAGAGTATTTTAAAAATATGCCTTAGAATGTCCCTTTCTTTTTCCTACTGTCCTTGAAACTGTGTATTGGCTATTTGCTGTCTGAAAGAAAATAAACTGCACCTAGATTAATTCTGAGTTATCATGTCTGGGTATCTCCTATTATCCCATGTAATTTAGTCAAGTTTTGTCCTAGTGTTATGGTAGAAAAGGTCAGTCAGCTTCTGAAATGACCTCATTTTGTGAAATGAAGCCTGAAATGATAATTAATGAACAACAGAAATGTTTTTGCGTGTAGCAAACATGGAGCTTGAATATTATATGTATTATATTATGGCATAGTATAGTATATGTTTATAATATTAAAATGTCTGGTTGTTTTTTTGTATATATTACACACTAAATAGCACAGACTTCAAGACTCAGCTTGTTAGAATTTTTGTATTTAGCTTTTTCCTTTGGTAATGCTGTTGTGTTTTCATCAGTTTAAAAAAGCACAACAGTGTATAAACTCATCCGAGAATACAGAACCCAGTTTTTATCCTGTGTTACGCATTACCATTATTAGTGATTCTGTTCATTCCTTGCTAGCATATTCTCATTACTGGAATGGATAACTTTTGTTAACAATAYTTCAAAATCCTTCAAAAAGTTGTTAGCCCAAATACACATAATCGTTTTTTGTTTTTTGGTTTTTTTTAATTATTATTACTATTTTTTGAAGAACTGAGAAACATCAATAATTTCAAGGCTGCTGGGTCAAGAAGCACTTGGGATGAAGGAATATAACTCAAGGGCATCCAGTACATTTTAAGTTCCTCTAGGAACAGATGAGAAGAAAGGGAAGAATATGAACACTAATTAAAGATTAATTTAAATGAGAAATGCCTTGACAAGTTCTTTTGTGGAAGAAAAGAAATGCTAGTATGAAGAAAAGGAAGGCTGCCTGAGGTAGAAGGTTGCATTACAAAACTTCAACTGATAACAGCTTTTAAAAATTAACATCTTTTGCAGCATCATCCCCACTTCCACAAAAATGAGCAGATGCTTCTCTGCAGAAGAGCAATTTTCCTCAAACTCATACTGTGTTTGTGGTGAGCTGACTGTTGAATTCACATGAGCCCAAGGTTCTGTATTTTGCACAGCTTTATTTAATCACGTTCTGTGTTTCCATTCAGTGTTAAATTAAGGCTGCAGAAAAGGCCTTTCTGTGCTCTCTGAGAGTCTGATCATATTTGCTACCACCACAGAGAAGAAATGACTATGAGTGTAGTTCTGACACCAAGAAATTTTTCTGTCTTTTTAATCCACTCTATCTCTTATACTTTTTTTGCCATGTTCTCCAAAGAATATCATCAAACAAAACAAAACCAAACCCAAAAAAACAAACCAAAACCAGAAAAAAACAAACCAAAACCAGAAAAAACAAACCACAAAACCAAAATATTCTTCAACAATATAAATAACAAAGAGAAAAAGGTTTGAATGGAATGCAGATAAAATCTAAAGGTAGGTCCTAAACAGAATTAATACTTTGCCTCCTTTTCTAATAAAGGTGATGATACTGAATGTGGGAGAAAGGCAGGAAGGCTCATGAGAACAGGGGCAAGGAAACAGAAATAACAAAAGAGGAGGTAATGAAGCTTACATTGCTTAGTACACTCAGGGCAGGGAGCCTCAATAAACTCTGCACCAGAGCTGACAAAAGCTGCCAAAGGTAGCTCAGGTGTGATAGTGGTTATTTTTAATAAACCTATCAACTGCAGGTTGATGCTTCACAACTGGAAACAGAGAGTGCAGCATTTCTTCTGAATAAAAAGGGAGGTGAAGGATAGGGAAGGGAAAGACAGAAAAAACCACAGTAGAATGACCTTAAGGCTATATAAATATGAAACGAGAGTCTGCAATGAGAGTAAAGAATAGCAAAAGACATTTTTCTCTAYGTAAAAGAAGCTTAAATGCAACATGGACTCACACAGATTACGCTGAAATAAATTTACCTCTTCTTTTGATAAAGTGAATTATTTTCTAGAAGAGGAAAATGTTTTAATTAAAATCTACTTGGAGGTCACTAAAATATTTCAGCTATTTAGTGTGGTGCTATTAGAGAAACTGACTTAGGATGCACAAAATCGGAATTAGCACAGAACCAGTAAACTGATGTAGGAATTGATCAAAGAGGAAGGAGTAGAAAGTAAAATTGAAAGGAGAAATAACTATGAAGGGATATGTTACCCAATGAACATTCTGTTTTCATAA
This sequence comes from Parotia lawesii, assembly GCA_003713295.1. NCBI lineage: Eukaryota > Metazoa > Chordata > Aves > Passeriformes > Paradisaeidae > Parotia > Parotia lawesii. The sequence goes on along the minus strand of RAHM01000082.1, from coordinate 1,596,887 downwards.
TTTCTTTTATATTTTCAAAAATGACCATGACTGGAAGAGTGAATGCTAATAAAATGTATTGATGAGAAGATCAAGAGGATTATTAACTACAGAAAATCAGAAGTAACTGAGTGATCTTAAGGATTAGAATTCTAAAATTGAGAATAAATAAAACCATTAAAAGTACAAGATGGCACATCTCTAAAACTCTTTTTTTCTTATAACCTGAGAATTCATCTGCTGAAAATGACTGAGGAAGAGTAAGACTGAACTGGACAAATCTGTCACAAAAAAACCCCAAAAAAACCAAACATGCAAGAAATCAATGTAACGTAGCTACAAAAGATAAGTTTTGATCCCAGAGCAAAAGGTTTCTGGAGGAGATTGATAAGTACTGGCCATTGTTCAACATACTGATTTTTTCACATCTGAACATTCCATAATCAAGAAAAAAAAAGCACTCTAAGTAAAGCAAGTGAAGAAAAGCTTAAATAAGATGACTAAGGAGTAGTATGGTTACGTAGTTGCACACTAAGTCAGCATACAGCTAGAGCTGAGAGATATTCACCGGTTTAGTGAGAAAACATATAGCTGTATTTATTTTTGCTTCTGTGCCTGAGAGATAGCCTGGGACTGGGTTACACCACCTGTCACAGTGCGGATAAAGCTAGCATGCAATTGCAAAGATCTGTTTTGAAGATGTGCTTTAAAAGATTTTTGCATCAGAAGAGGAAATCCTTTTGCCTTCTAGCGTCCTTCTGACTCAGAAATAATAAAATAGAGCGGAGGGAAGGAAAACTTTCGAGAATAAATAAGGAGAAGTGACAGAAGAATAGTGGTCATATGACCACTGTCAGGAGAGAGAGAAGCAAGAGATTTTGAAGAAGGACCTTTTGGTCCATTCTTTTATACACCCACCCCTACAACATGGTGGAATAAAAGTAAACACTCTGCGTGCTCCACAGAAACACTTGGAGAAATCAGATTAAACTAATTTATGTAAGTACTGTCATTCCATGAGTCTAGAAAATCTTGTGCTATTGTAAGCAGTAAGTTCAAAAAAAGGTCAGGAAAGGAAATAAAATTCCTGCATGCAGCTTAAAAAAAAAAAAAGACTTTGGTGACTGTCCATTTCTGGGGAATCACCAAACTATTTGCATGGTTTTTTGTCATGTTGTAAGTGGTGATACTTCTTCCAAGTCATATTTGCTGGTGTTATCTGAAGGCATTTTAATTCAAACATGACATTTTTTCCCTTGCAGACTTATGAAATATTTATGGGGTTGTACCTGTATGTTTCAGCTGTGATACAGGGCTGAACAGGTTGGCAGATGTATGCCCTACATTGTCCAGTGAAAGGTCAGTGCCAAGTGAAATGAATCTCTTTTAAGCCAACTGTTTCCCTACAACCAGAAATAAAAATAAATTACATTTTCACCTGTTAAAGAACTTGAAATGCTGCTAGAACACTGCTTGCCAGTGTAATTTCCTCTGAAAATTGCATTGATCAAAACAGATTTAAATCTGTTTTCTTACCATCACAATGGAGATTTCCACAGAGCAAGATTTAACAGAAGGAGACGAAAGAAAAAATGAAAAATTATTTACTTTTATCTGTTGTCATGCAACAATTTTGAAATCTTTCCAAGACTTAGCCTTCACTTTTCCTGTGAAGTTCAATCCTGTGCAATTCAGTTACTGTAACTRCTACATTTTAATCTTTACATTTGCAAATATGGAGACATGACTGCATGGATGAGTTCCCTTGGTCTGTGGAAAGGAATCTGGAAACAATTGTGKGAAACTTTCACAGTCATGTTGTTCTTATTAGCTATTTTATAGCTGATCATTTCTGTCAAATAATTATAATTTAAAAAACCTCAAACCAAAACAATAAACAAAAACCACTTCTCTGGCCATTTTGGTTATTTACAGCTCTAGAGAAGAGTAGGGACTTATTTCTAAGCCCTAAGTGGACTTCATAATTGTTTGGGGTTTTTTCTATGGCTTTTGGGACTCTATTCCCCTTTTGGGAAGAGTGAACTACTACTGTTTTATTCATCCAGGACAGAAATAGGAAAAAAAAATGATGCTACAAGATAAATCTATTTCCAGTAAAAGATAAATTTAGATTGTGGAAGGAGAAAGCATTTATTTCTTTAAAGATATGTTGTCACCTGTTGACTTTCTTCTAATTGTGTGTGAGAAATAAGCAAAAAAACACCTTTTTTTTTTCTCTTCTTTCCACTCATCAGCCAGTAAAGGAAAAGCATAAAGATACTCTTATTGCAAAACTTTCTGATTCAGTTTCTGGGACAATGAGAGACATATCCGAGAGGAAAGAATATTCTTTGGATTCTGTAAGGGTCAAAAATAATTTAGGTATTACTATCCGGACATGCAGAATATCATGACGAGTAGTACAGTAGGGAGAGTAGATTTTATAACTTCTAAAGACTAATACCAGCCCTTGCATAATCGTGCTAAGATATGARGTGAGAAGCTACAACCTAGTGAGGTGGCAAGATATCATATTTTTCTGTTTTTGTCTGGAGTAGAGTTAACTTTCTTCACAGAAGCTAGTGTTGCACTATGTTTTGAATTTGTGCTAGAAACAGCATTGATAACACAGGGGTGTTTTATTAATTTCTGAGCAGTGCTTGCACAGAGCAACTTTCTCCCCACCCCACCCCACGAGCGAGCGGGCTGGGGGTGCACAAGGCATTGGGAGGGAATAGAGCTGAGAGAGACAACCCCAAGTGACCAAAGGGATATCCCACACCACACGGCATCATGTTCAGCATATAAAGCTGGAGGAAGGAGGAGGAAGGGGGCACGTTTGGAGTGATGGCTTCCCAAGTCTCTGTTACGTGTGATACAGCCTGGCTTTCCTGGAGATCACAGAATCACAGAATAACAGAATATGCTGAGTTCAAAGGCACCCAGAAGGATCCTCGAGTTCAACTCCTGGCCCTGCAAATCCCCAAGGGTCACACCATGGGCCTGAGAGCGTTGTCCAAACGCTTCCTGAACTCTGTCAGGCTTGGTGCTCTGACCATTTCTCTGGGGAGCCTGTTCCAGTGCCCAACCATCCTTTGGGCAAAGAACCTTTTTCTAATGTCCAACTAAATCGTCCCTGAYGCAACTTCAGACCATTGCCTCAGGTCCTGCCACTGGACACCACAGAGAAGAGATCAGTTCTGCCCCTCCTCTTCCCCTCATGGGGAAGTTGTAGGCTGCGATGAGATGGTTGAAGCCCTGCCTGCCCATGGAACGTGGTGAATGAATTCCTTGTTTTGCCCTGTTTGTGTGTGTGGTTGTTACTTTATTCGTTGCACTGTCTTTTTCTCACTTTTTTTCACTGTTTTCTTTTTTTCAATCCATGAGTTTTCTCACTTTTACTCTTCTAATTTGTTCACCCATCCCACCAGGGGTGATGAGTGAGAGGCTGGGAGGTGCTTGGCTGCCAGCTGGGGTTAAACCATAACACATAAATACTGTACACTACTGGAATTTCTTARATGCTCTTACTGGCTTCCATCCTCATTTAACTACTCAGTGTGTGCTCTCAGTTGGACGCAACTTTACAACTTTAAAGTAAGTCAAGTGGAGCTCACACTAGGCAAAAAATGCTGTGGTTTCAAAGACAAATCAAGAGTCCATGGAAATACAGTCACAGTCRTTAAAAATCATGACACTGATTATCATGTTTCAATTTTAATTCTCATTTCAGCTTGGTTGAAAAGTCTATATATTCTTTCAACATAAGCTGTTCTAGGGCATAAGCTTGTTGTTACCTTCCTAGCAGGGCAACAACTTGTCAGGAAGCAGTTATGCAGTGCACAGTACTACTTTGAGAGAGTTAAGCCAGAAATAAAAGGGATTGAATTCTTCCACTGGAGACATTGTTATTTATTTTGGATGCTTAAATCACATCAGTTCCATCGGAATTGTAAGAAAGATTATCTAGAGATGACTACTGGAGACATAGAAATAAATCTGGCCATATACCGATTAATCTATCTTCAGTCTGAAACAATATTCTGAAAGCATTTGGCATACTGTACACAAGGCAGATTTTTGTTGTGCTGGCATATGGGAGTTCTGAGGGACTTTATGCTTTTTACCAGAAAAAGGAAATTCTTACATTCATTATAGCAGTGCAGCTCTTTTCTTGTCTACTGCAAGAAGCATTTCGTCTGGCTGGAAAAAAAAATCAGCAGTGTTCACTTTCCTTCTTTGTAAACAGAGGGTTTTGGGACATTTATGAAGCAGAAGTGCTCCAACRCTTTTAAAACACTGATGTCACTTGACTAGCATTCATTAACACAGAGTTCATGAGATCAAACCATGTTGGAGCTAAATCTCTGCTGCTTTCTACTTCCAACATGGTCATTTTGTAAAATGTAAATGGAAATTAAAGGAATGTCAAAATGTTGCCTATCGCAGAGGATAAAGAAAGGAGGTCAGACRTAGAAATAAAATAACAAGAAAGAGGAATGAGTAATAAAAAAAGAGGAAAAATATCTGCTACAAAATTCCAAGGAGCCCACTTATTTTTGGTTGGGTTTTTTCTGGAAAAAAATGCCTAATTTTGCTTTAAGCACAAACTTTATATTCTGGAGAACAGRGTGTCAGAAGGGAAAAAAAAAAAAAAGTGGAAAGCCAACATATATTTCCAAAAGGTCTCCTCCAGATCTTCCCTCAAATGTATAGAACAAAACTTAGTTAWCCGTGTGCGCAAAATGATGGCCATGAGGGTGATTTTCTATCAAGCTGAGATTCACTGACCATTTTTGTCTTAACCCTGAAGCTTAAACTTGTAATGTACTAGCTGTTGTACTCTCTCCAGATAACATTATGAGAGATTCCCCAGCAAATGTTCTGGGCTCACTGGGAACGGGGAATATACTGATATACTGATCTAATGGGAGGTGTCCCTGACCATGGTAGGGCAGGCTGGGACTAGAAGATCCTTCAGGTCCATTCCGACCTCTTAACATTCTATGATACTACAATTGTCGTCATTCYCTAACACAGTTTTTTGGCCTTTGATACCTCTGTTTTATTCTGTGTCTCCTGGCTGGCATCTAGACTGTAGCAYTTCAGTTTGGGCCTTCACTTTTTCGTGCTTGATGAGACCTGTAGCATCATCTAGCAGAAAAATAACATGGAAAAAGCAATTTGGGATCTTTCTTGTTTGTTGTTGTTGTTTGTATAGTTACAATGATGATAAGAAGTACGGACAAAAATGGTCCCTTAATGCCCTGCAGTTAGGACCTGCCTCTTGGAAAGTGTAACTTTTAGGTTCTAATTCTTTGCGCTAGTGAAGGATGAGGAACATATTTTAATCTACACAAAGACTGGGCCTCTTTAGGTGTTTCCCTCCTGCCTCTAAATCATAGCTTGTTAAATGCTTCACACTTCAGGCTRGGAAAAATCTGTATCTTTTGAGGTAGAATTGAGACACCTAGGAAGCTTTTCAGAGTGCCTAGGCTTAGACTTCTGATGTTCAGATAATCAAATGGTAAGTAAGGTGAAGTAGGGTCTTAGATTTTACCTTGCATTGATCTAGGCAGGCTATCTAAAATTTTAAATATTGTAGATGCTTGCTGCGACAACCAACCTGACAAAAAGAATATAAAACACTATTTCCATGTAATAAAAGAAATTATTTCCAGGAAAAAAAATGAGACATTGGGAAATAAATTTAGGCACTTTATAAATATTTCAGGAAAAAAAGAGGAAGAGTTATAAGACAGTAAATATGATTTTTTTTTTTCAGGTTTAAACTTCAGTTATTCAAAATGCCATATACTGATCTTTTAGATATTGTGAAATCTAAAACCCAGTTGATTTCAGTAAGGATGTTCAGCATCTCCCAGAAACYGCCTTAAACCAAGCAGGATGGGGCATAAAAGCATTTTTAACTCATACTCTTTAAATTCCTCCATCCTCTGATAGAAAGCCTAGATTTTGAAATAAAACATCAGTCAATTAATTGGCTGTTTCAGTGTCTGAATTAGGATCATGATACTGGGAAATAGRAAATTTGAGAAAGGCAAATGTATGTCCCTTATTTGTTTAACAACACAGAAAAACATGGTTATTTAATTTGCACACTATATACTCTGGAAAACAAGAACTATTGTGCATCTTATCGAGTCATGTTCATAGCACATGGGTTTTCTTCATCTGTTGTCCCTTCTGCTTAATGTCCTTAGCYATGACAGCAAATTTACTTATGGTTTAAATTTGAAATCATATCACAGGAAATAGATGTCTTTGCTTATCAGTACTAGCTTAGAACAAATTAACTTTTCCTTATTTTTCAAACRTCAAACGTGCTGGTGTTTGAAACACAGTTTAGCCCTTCTTTCACCTAATCTTTTATGCTTTCCTTCTAGAAGCTCATTTCAATTAGAGAAGATCAACTGTTTTCTCTGGAGAATATTATCTATATCCAACAATAGGAACGCTATACTGGTGACCAAAATGTCCCTGAAACTAGACTGCCAGGACTAGCTACAATTTTTCACAGTTATAATTAATGAATCAAATTAAGTACTTTGTTTCTGAGATATTAATTATATGCATCCAGCTCATACACTCTGAAGGTTATCTTGTATTTCCTAATAGAATTTCAATACTTATTCATGGATTGTAGGTGCTTCTAACTATACTGGTTCAAAAATAAAATCTTAAAATCACATATATTTTTAGGTAATACTAGCTAAAAATAAGGAAATATTACCTGAAACTTAAAATGGTTCAAAGAGAGAATAAGGGGACAAAGTTTTTATTTTTTTTCACACAGGCATTATGCCCAAAATCTCATTACTTGTAAGTTGATTATTCTTCCACAACAAAACCACTTCCAGTTGTCAATGGACCACAAAGAAGGAACAGAACGTTACCCCATCTGGTCACTACATATAGATACACATCTATAAATGAATAGGTACCAAAGAGTCACAGGAAACAGCCCTTGTCAGAAACGTAGTCCTTGAGCTCCAGTGGGTTCACAGTGTGGTGTTCTCCCCCATTAATCCGTGTATCTGTTATACCATCACGATTGCTCTGATTTCAGTGGTTTCTTTTTGTTGTTGTATTTTGTCTGTTTGGTTGCTTAGTTGGTTTTTTTAAGTTTGGTTTTGTTTTTTTTTTTCTGTGTATATGCATGTTTAATGAGCAAATGTAAGCACAGATGAGCTTTCACTGTATTTATTGCCTGGTACCACCTGTCACTAAAGACAAGGTAATGAAAAAGGCCATGCAGGGCTCTAGTCAGAGCAGTCTTGAAGCAGCAAAGTGTTCATTTTATCACTTCATTAATATGTAGAAATGTATGAAATCAGAATACTTATACAACTCCAGCTCCATCATTCACAGAAATGTCTGCAGGCTTAAGAAGGTCCATTTCATAATAGCTCACAAGGAGTACAGAAATTGTCCAAATGCCATTGAAGAGCAGGAAACCTGAAATGACTCACACATTTATGATGGAGGAACATGACAGCACATAARGAAAATGTGCTCTTCTTGTTTACCTAGTGATGACTTAGTCTTAGCTTCAGTGTCTTGGTAAAGCAAAACCATTGTGGCTGGAATCAGGTTGACCCAATACAGCAAAGGACTATATCTAAAAGCACACTTCAGGTTTAATTCTGGAGTCAGTCAGAGTTATTGTAATTCATAAACCACAGCTTGGATTCTTGTCTGAATATGCGTGATACCTCTACTTATTTTTTAATCCTATGGAAGATAAGCATTGAGATAAAGAACAGTAAAATCAAATGTTACTCCTTCAGAATTAAGGAATCAAAGTGAGAAGGACATGAGTAAACCTTCAAGAATAACACTCCTTTATCTTARCTATACAGAGCAGGTTTAGAAAGAGCAAACATGTGGTAAATGACTTTAAAAAGTAGATCACAGGGGAAGGCAGGAATAATCAAGCCTTGAGCTAAGCCCCACAAAAATCTTATTTCGCTACCAATTCATTTCGCAATCAGATCTGTTGATCTAAAGTGAGCTGAAAGCAGTGAGTGTAAAAATTAAAAGATGATGGGTTTCCTACCAAATCAAATAAGTCAAAAGAACTGATTATTTTATCATAGAGCTTATTTTTGTACTTTAAGCAAATGAGTAGTCCCCTCTACTTTTCAGGATTTTTTATTACTAAATAGCACTTTGTCATGGAACTAAACCACTACACACTTTTAGGAGGAAATTAAGTGAATAAAGAGAAGTTCATGAGTACATGGGCTAGAGGAAGTTATTACAAACGTAAAGAAAGCATTTAGTAAAAGGAAAAAATCAAGGAGAAGAAATGAACACTGAGCTTACTTTCTCTTATGAAACAAAGTGCCTGTGATGGTTGCTCAGAGATTTTAGCCAGTTGTGTTTTGACACAAGGTCTAGATGACAAGGACAAAATTTTACTCTGGCAGTTTTCAAAGACTGAGTGATCAAAGCAAATCAAGGGTATTGAAAATGTTCCCAGAATTTATCATTATGATTTTCACTGAAAAAAAGTGGATATAGCTTTTTCTTCAGTTTTAAATAAATTGAACCTCAAATAATCAGACTAGGATGTGAGGATACTTTCTTTGATTGGAGCTGGTCAGTCTGCAGAAGAGAAGAACAAGAGAAGAACTTTCTTGTCTAAAGAGTTTTACTAAAATACACTGAACACTTAAACTCATTAATTTTACCTGGCTTTCATAGGAAAATGAGGTTTTACCATGTTATCTGGTAGTGCCTGTAAATAYCTTCTATTTTTCACTCTTTTATGTTTACATGGTCAAAGAAAATTAATTTAAAAAGTTCTATTTTTCTGAAATGGAATAGCTAATGTAGATGGATAGTTTTCATTGTGCAGATTCAGCAGAAAGATGATTTTCCACATAAGGAGAAACTGCAGAAATTATTCTTGTTTTCTGAAAATAACGTCAATCTGAAATGGCAAATTTGCCTCTAAAGAATATTTCTCACCAGGCTCTTAAAACACATAAGTTCAGAACATGAAAAGTACATTGCTGTCTATTAATTTAATGAAAAATATAGAAGTTGCAGGCATCTACATTACTCTGTTTTGTTGGACTTTGTTTCTAATCTTTAAGATAGATTTTACTGATCTGTAGTATTCATGGTACATTTCCTGGGAGGAGCACATCTGTATACATGACAACGAATTGGTCTCTTAATGTTTCCAACTMTCACCTGCATGGTAAATTATTTATTTTCACCAKACCAGAGAACAATTATTTCATCAAGTACTTGAATCAAGAGTATGTAATTTGCTTGGCAGTTGTGGCACAAAGATTAAGTTGTTGTTCTTCATTAATTAATATTAAAATAAAGTGCCAGCTACAGCAAAACTAGACTGTTATAGTACTGATGTTCAGGGCATCAGGACATTCCTCTTTGGTCATTGCAGAATTTCTCTGAAGGTCACTTCAGGATAGCTGTGTACCAGTGGAGTGAATTAACTTTTTTTGTGAAATTCAGTGATGTCGGATGTTTAAAATAAACCCTGAAGAGTTTAGAGMCTTGAAGGATATTTTCTAGCAGAAGAATTAATACATTCCTCTGTTCAAAACCTCATGCTAATAATTGATTGCAGTGATATTCAACCTCTCATCAGCTGTCAGGCAGATGGATTAAGTTTTGGGCCGGGCTGGTTAGCTATTCATGCATTAGTAGTTGTGGTCTTAATACACATAGCCRTAAAGGGTAGCAGGGTGGGTGGAGGAGGTATTGGTAAATGATTTCCAAGTAGTGCCTGGTTATTCAAAGCAGAGTTCATCACACCGTGATTTTTCWTTTCTTCTGCGGCTGAAGATTGCTGTCACCACCACACATGAGAGTAATTTGATTGCACTAAGAGCAAACAAATCATGGCTTATCAGCCTAATCARTGTAGCCTCCCACTGAAGTTTCTAGGTACATATCACATTTAGACTCACAACAAGCAATCGCCTCATTCTGAATGCTGGAAACTAAATCCCATAACTGGACAGAAATAGCATACCAATTCTTGCTAAATCAAATTTAGCCATCAGATTAGGTCATATTTTACCTTCTTATCCACAGGGCTGTAGAAAAGGTAGAGAAGTACCGGCTGGATACACTCCAGATTTATGTATAATAGGACATCCTTCTTTATCGCATGGCAGGTTATATACATAAACACAAAAATAATTAACAGTTCTGAGTGAGAAAAGTCAGAGAAAGTTACAAATATTGACTTTAGGAATTATGCATTTAGCCCAGCTGTCTGAGTAGAGCTGTTTTGAGGACACTGTAGACTGAGAGGCCAGTTATTATGTTCATTACTCTTCAACACTGAAAGCTGGAAGGGCAGCTCCTTACCTTCCAAGGCAATCAGTATCATCTGCCAGAACTTCACCAACAGTTTTGATTTGTGGGTTAGTAATTCATCTGTTGTGAAGCAGATGGTTTAGATTATCCTAAGCTAACACTAACCTTATTGTAAAGAAAAAATATAATTTCCCTCCAAATTGAAATTATCTTCTTCATATGATAAATTTACCACTCATTATTGAAGAAATACCTATGGAGATTAATGAATAATATTGCAGACACTGGGGGGAATGCTTCAATTCTCTACAAAGGACCTACAGTTTTTTTCCCTTTCACTAATATTCCTCTAAATGAGAATTCTTATTCTCATATTCACATTTTTAATTTGAGTAGGAAAGCCAAACAGCTTAATGTGAACAAAAAGGTGAAGGTTTAGTTTACTATTATCAACAGAGCATGTACTAAATATTGAAATAATTTCAAAAGGAGGTATTGATGAAATACTGTCAGGAACTTAATTAATTCTGCGTTTCCATGAGTTTATGTTTCAGTTAGAAGAATGAGGTATATGTAATTTTTATTATTAAATATTATTATTATTTGTTTATTTTATTATTCAAGAAAACACATGAAGTTCTAAGTTAACAATCTGTGGGGTTGGGAAACGTATAAGACAGTGATGGAAACATATTTGTATTCTCATAGAGTAATAAATGATCTGTCATCATTAATAGCCACAGGAAAGGGATGGCAACTCAACCAGAATAAATAAGAAAAGAGCGTGACAGCCTGTCATTGCCTAATGAAGCTGAGACATTAAAGGTATTCAATCATAGTATTTTACTTGTACACCTGGATTCTCTTTATTAAAAAGGCATTTACCTAACGATGCATAGTAAGGTATTTTCAGTAAATGAAGATGGTTTTCCTGATGGAAAGTGGATTGCAAAGGATCAGGAGAGAAATAATGCTGTATTACAGTGCTGCAAGGCCCAGACAATGACTGCTAGTCCTGCATGTTTTTGTGCACACATTCAGCTTTGTGCATATGAGTAGTTCAATTGTATTTTACATATGACTATTCATGTACATACAAACAGTGCTAAATTTAAAATACATGAGATTAAATTTTGGATGAAGGGGATCAATCCTACAGGTTTGAAAACCTGGTGAATGTATTTCTAAGGTACTCTTCCATGGACAGAAATTTTTTTGTCTTCAGTGAAAAATCTTTCACATGATTCAGAAGGATTCTGTTCTAGATAGAAATAAATTCAAATAAATTAGGAATAGCCAATGGATTTTCCATAAGTAAGAAAGGAGGGAAATTAATCCCATGAATGATTCACTGTAAATTACTCACTCAGCTCAACCACACTCAAGGAAATTGATATTCAAAATAATTGATTATAATTCTATTAATTTTTTCTTGCTTATTCACTGTGAGAAAAATATATACCCTAGAATAGTGCTGTTCAGAATATCTTTATTTGGATGCAGCAGGAAATTCTGGTGTTATGTTCTCCTGAGGGGAAAATAAAGCAATCCGACAAGAAGCAATAAWAGGATTTTTCTGATGCTTGCACATGCATCATGCTGAAAGGGGTAAGGAAATTCATCTTAATTTTTAAAAGGAACYTGTATTTGAAGAAAAATATAATTTTGGAAATCCTGAAGAGTAACCATCTTTGGTTTCTTGTTTGTTTGTTTGTAATTTAATACATAGATGAAAAATAATGATTTTGTAAGTTTCACAAATTTGCTTAAACTGCACTTCTGTTTTTTTGAGTTTTTTACCTGGAAATAGAGTACAAGTATGTCTAAAATTGATAGTGATTGCAGAATAAAGAAAGATATAAAAGTAATCTTCTCATTGCATGTTTTCTGCATATATATATAAAAAGGGTCAATGAAATGTTCAGAAGAATTTTTCTAAATTCTATATAAAATTATTTGTTTTCACATTCAGGGTCAAAAGATCATGGTATAGCATCATCCTTTGTCCTGTTTGGCTATGACATCTTAGTTCTGACTTGTTTTAGGTTTTGGAACTCTGTGGCTTCTCATGTCTCTGGGCTTGTCATTTTATCAGCAAGAGACAGACAAATCCTTGTCACAAAACTTATTTCCTTCCAGAAGAAGGTTGATTAAAAAAAAAAAAAAAAAAAGAAGAAAATAAGAAAAAAAATAACACTTTCAGCTTGATTTATGTAAATACACTCCTCTCCCCCCACAAAAAATAAACTTGACATAGCAATGAGACAAATAGTATGCTAATATCACCTTAATTTGAAAGTGTGCTTTGCTAATAAAGAGTTTTAAAACAAATACCAAGCAGTTTGAGTTTAGACAAAAAATAAAATACACACAATTTTGTTTTAATCAGACATTGCTGATGGAGAAGATGAGATGAAATATTTTGTTGTACTTTTAGCCTCTACATTAGTGTATATGGCATCACTAATAAGGTTGTCATTTTTCTCAAGCCTCTTTTTTTTCCTTAGGAAAACATTCTTGATGAGTTCTGCCAAATTTTATTAATTTCAGCAAATATTGAAGGAAGGTCAAGCTGTTGCTTTCAACCCTAATAAGACCTGAATAATACTGTAATATGTTAACACAAAAAAAAAGCTATTGGTAAATTAAATACTGGTTGTGAGAAATTTTAGAGGATCTATGTATTAACCAGGTGGATTGCTAACAGAAATTCAGGTTACTGGAAACTGGCCTTACCAGAATCCTTGTGACATGAGAGAAATATCTCATTCCATCCTGAATACCCTGCAGAGTTAGCTCCCCTTACCAGTGGTAGCTTATTATGCCTGCTTCATCAACTAAGTATAGTTGCATGAAAGACCACTCTTCTAACCCAAACCTTCTGAAAATGTAAATATCAGAATAATCTAGCAGGCAATACTTTCATAAAAATCTTCATACATGCTAAATGTTCAGTTCCTGAACACAATTGGGTCTTAGCTGTGAAACAGAAATGTGCATTGCTTAGTTCGAAGTACAGTATAATTTTCAGTGATGGAATACATAGGTATTTATTTCTTCAAACGGACTAGTAAAATCTGGGGAAAAGGTACTTCCAAACTGAAAAAATATTTAAAATTTATTTGAAGAACAAAAATGTGTACCATTGCTACTTTTTGGGTTGTTCTCCTGGAAAATTTGCCTTATAACGTTTACTAGGCTCTTAATTTGGAGTAATAATTTTATTTCTCAGGTGGGCCTATTTGCCCCATTGTGACACGATTAAGAGTTGTAACAATTTAATCACATTTAGCATGATATATATTCCCAATAATGACTATATTACATTTGTGACCCGAGAATATCCATATCAATAGAGTTAATGTAAAAGCCAAAATTCTTTATTCTATTCAGAAGTAGGTTAATTAAAAAGGTAGAAAAAGAAAAACCTTATTAAATAAGAAAATTAAGCAGGAAATTAAATCAATTAATACAGAATACAGAATATATTTGATTTTCTACTAATGCTGCTGTTTCTACTTTTAGTAATGGGTGAAACCATTATGTTTTTGTAAATGAGTTATCAATTATGAGTTGCTGAGGTTCTTTTTATATTGGTTTAATTCTGCATATACTGCACCATTTTTTGAAGTCTTTCTGGGCAAAACGATTTCATGTCATATTACCTATTGTGTGTACAAACAAGTCCTCACTCATYTATGGATTTCACAATTCAAGAAAAGTATCTGACATTTTAAAAGGCCAACATGATTTCTAGAGTGCCTGACAAGGAGAAGCTGAGAGAGCTGGGACTGTTCAGCCCTAAAAAAGTCCATGGTGAAGGCAAGACTTTCTTCTGTCTACAATGACCTAACAAGAAAGTGTAGCAGAGATGGAAGCACATGCTCTTGGAGTGCACGTGAAAGGACAATAGACAGCAGATGTTGAAACTACAGAAATTTTAAATGGATAGTAAAACAGAGAGGATTATCAAATAATGGAACTAGTTCAGCACACAGGCTGTGGAATCTGCATCATTTACCATACTAAAAACCTGTAYAAGACCCTGAGCAGCCTGATATAAAATAACCAGATTTAGAGAAGAGACTCGGACCAGCTGACATTTAGAATCACCTCCAGCCTAGATTATTTTTTTGAGTCTATTTTAAAAGTCCATGAAATAAAGAAAAAGCAAGCTTAATGCTACTATTCTTATATTTGTCCTTCAGAAAAGGATCTAACGAAAGAAAAGGAAATTATTCATTCATGCAGGAATGTGTACAAATATTTCTTCTGTTGTTGGTGTATTCTATTTCTTCTGCATAAAGTTCAAAGAGACAAAGAGTGGAGCTCCTTTCTCTGGATTTTGCTCCAATATTTATAATCTTTTATGCGCTTGAGCACTGAATACATCATGTTTGTACTCAAGCAAGTAAAGATCTCGGAAGGAACAAGGACCATCTCTTCATTTACCTACACTACTCAGGCTCCCAGATGCCCTTTAGCATGATATTTAAAGTCTGTCATTTCCTGCTTCAGCACAATTAATCCTCTTTTTCTATCCAGCCTGTTTTATCTTCCTCCTATCTTTTTTCATATTTCAACCTTTTCCGCTTTTCATCCTAGCTAAGGGCTCTTCCTCTTCTCAGTTTTATCATTCCTTGATATTAAAGTAGTTCTGTAGTGGCATTATTTCATGTTTGTGTCATGGCTTTTTATTCATTTCCTACAGTTTAGTTATGTTTTGTTATCTTTTATTACAGCTTTTATGTTCTCATCCAATTCTAACTACTGCAGAGATTTGGTGTATATAGTTTCTTGAGAGTTGCAAAACCTTCACATTTGATGTTTTTCCCCCCACTTTATGGAGATATTTTAATTTCCAGACAGAGGACAAATATATGTGGGTTTGTTTTTTTTTAATTTATTAATGATTTTTTCAAGTAGACTGGGAAGATCTATACACTTATGCTTTACCTTAGTGCAGATCTTTATCTGATGTTCTCTGCAAGTATTTGTCTTTATCATACAACAAACTGATGTTGATGTCATATTGTGTTCAACACTAAATATAAATTTCGTACAATTTTTCCAGTTGAATGTATGCCTGCCATATTTATTGGAGAATACTTGTGTTCCTCACAGTCCTTGTAAAGCAGAAAGAAATAAGGTAAGAGTAAACAGCTTTAACCACAGACTCACTACCAGAGGTGTTTTTATTATGAAAAGAAGTTAGTCTTATATAATGCAGTAAAAAMCAACAACAACAGAAAAAAGCATCAAGAGAAAAGGCAACTTTATGAAAGATATAATCAAAAATGTATAATAACAATGAATCATTGTATCTCAGTAAGATATTCCTATTGTGACAACAGATACACCTCACTGTTGTGGCTTCTCAAGACAAGTTCRATTAGATAAATTATTAGCTGTTTTGGAAATGGTTTTCTCAAGTTTGTAGTAATAAAAACATACCTATTTTTAGGTTTGTTTGCATACAGTTTTCGGCAGTTCACCAAAGGACAAGAGTAGAGCTGTTGAAAAACAGTCCTTTGATATTTGCATATACTTTTCCATTTGTATTTAGGAACATTTCTTGGAATTTTAAAATATAAACTAGATAATCATGCAGAATAATAAAGCTAATTCTTCTATCTTACCATTTTTTCAGGTTCCCAGTGTGATGTCATCCAGGAAAAATTTTGGAAGATTCAGTTCAGACTGGAAGTCAGGACAATTATGGGGAGAGGTTGTGAAACATATGCTACATTTTTCGTAAAACAGAACCATAATTAATATTTGAGAAATGAAAGAATTTGTTACAGGATGAAATGAGCAGTCATACAATACAGACGTAGGAACATTTGGATCACATATTCTTTCAAATACGCTTTACAACTGTGTATAGCTGAATTTCTTGCTACTCAGTCATCTGATACACAGATGTGATTAAAGTGTATATTAAACTAATCATAACTAAGAATTTAGATTTCAAAGTGTCTCTGTTCTCACAGAAGCAAACTAGTAAGTTATAGTGAAGATAGTGTCTATGATGAAATTGCTCCTGGTGAAGACACATGAGAATTTTTTTAATGTACCATTAAAAACTCCTCTGTTCCCTTAAACCAAAAGGTTATTCACCTTAGCTATCAGCTCTATAAAGATGTTTCACCACAAAGACTTACCTTTTCTTGTTATTTGATGAGGAGGGCTGATGGGTCTCAGCAGAGGTTACTGTGTTCAGCGATTTGCATGTCACAAGCTCTCATCTCAACATGGAAATCAAGTCAATTTTTCACTGTCATTCTTTCCACTTTGTGCTCTAACCCTCTGAAAGCATCTTCTCCAGTGAAACTCATACCAGCCACTCACATTGTAATTATCTGAGCAGCCAAAAGCCCAATGATTTATTTGCCTTATTCTAGCTGGGATAAAATGTAAATCTGGATAATAGCTGTCATTTTCATGTTCAGAGCTGGGAATGTGAGATAAAGATTGATTTTTAACTGTCCATTTCCTTAGCTCAGAACATTATGCAGTGTTTCATTTTGGCTTGTGCTGAATGTCTGTCACTGCAGACACAACATCATCTGACCACATCAGGGTGTCTTAGGCCTTTTAAATTGCTTTGTTCTGGCACCTCCCAGAAATTCTCCATCAAAATAATTTTTAATTTGGGACTGAATAGTCTCCAGAATAGGCAATATTTAGTAAGTTGTGGGTTTTTCTCTTTTTTCTTTTTTTTTCTCTTCCTATCCCTCTCTGACACCCACGACACTGAAAATTTGAAGGGTCAACTTGTAGATTATAGCATTGGTCCATTAAGTTATTATCCAAGAGAAGTAAAAAGCTGAGGAACACAGCTGTTGATGTCTTGTCTTCATATCAATATTTATTTTATGTTTGTGCTTGTTTATATGTGGTAATCTGCTTGGTACATAGGGAAAACCCTTTTTCAGTTTTACTACGTATTAAACAGATTTCATAATGCCATACTGGTTTATTCTGTATTTGAACTGCCAATATTGAATATAGGGGAATATAGGTTGATATGGCTTCTCTGCAGAAGTGTTTTATTCAAACTGGGTTTTACTTGAATGGTTGGTAACATGGAAGACGCTGTTAATGCTTATGTGTTATATTGATATCACTATCCTTCCCACGTAAGATGTGTTAGCTAATGTACTCTTCCATTTTTTATTTTCCTCTGAAGCAATATTTGCCAGAAAGTAGTAACAAAGCTCTTCATAAAGACAGGTCTMTGATCAGTAAAGCAAATATTTCTAAAATGCCATAGATAATACACAGTGCTCAAAGGATTACTCTTATCCTCATAGTTTTTTTATGAAAGTGAAAGATGTTACAGGAATAGACTAAAACTGAAAACAAACAGGCATTTGTGTGAATCATTAATGCAGAAAGTAGATTTTGAAAAATGAGCTTCAGTGAATGAAAACATAAAAAATCTTTTTACAGATAATAGAAAATTTCTCTTTTCTTCCCTAAGTATTTTAAATTTAATTTCATCTTTACATAATAATGTGATATTGGCCAAGTTTTATATACAAAGTATATATACTATATGTAATATAAGTATTGCATACTTAGTAGAATTTACTCCGTAATTGACAAGAAGATTGGTTTTCCATAATTAATGCTTCCTAGTCTCCACTGAGATATGCACACACACATGAACAGTCAAAATCTATTAAATCCTTCTTCCCTTAGACATAGCCATCCTATTTCCACTGATCTCCATTTTGCATTATGCAGTGAACAAAACTGTTCCTGACAAGAAGCCTGTGCAGTCAGTAGTATTCTAGTTCTTACCACTTCTTTGGTGAAAATATACATGTTTAAAATAAAAATTATACTTTTTCAGACTTGCAAAATAGGAATATATTTTACATAGAAGCACATCAGCTCTCTTTTTAAAATAAGAATTCATTTAGTTTATCTTCCAAATACTTTTTTTTTTCTTTTTAAATTAATTAAAGTCCAGTTGTATTCTGGTTTTAAATATGGTCTGGCAACAAACTGTTCTAACGCAGTAACTACATTATTTTATTCTCCATTTACTGCTAGAAACAACTGAATTGCTAGTTACTAGGGGTATTGCTACTGTTTTAATTTGATACAATGATTATACAGAATGATGATTTGGACATTAGCAGAAGTTAGATTTTCAGAAATTGTTTACCATTTAATATTGTGGGCCTAGATATGTCACAGTGACAGTCTGTTGTTACTCACACACACAGTGAGTTTCTCCTGTACTTGGTAGGTTTTTGTCTTAGGTGAAGTGGTGCTAGAGCTCACTGCAGTTAAAAGTACTTGTTTTTACAGTAGTCCATCATTTCACTAGCACTAAGGATGTTCTTCTGGCTGACATTTTGTGYTGTTTACCACCTGGATGATATTTGAAAGAAAGTGTCTTTCCCCACCAAGTACTTTTTGTTTGGGTTGTTTGTTTGTAGAAGCTCATTCTGTGTAATGGAACTTAAAATAATATACTGTTAGGTTAGGGGGAGCTGGTTGTTTAGCCCTTTGCAACAAAATAATTATTATTTTATATTTAATTATTTCAGTTTGTGGTACTGGCTCCGCTCCTCTGAATCAGTTTCACCTTTGCAGTTTGATACCAAGTTTATATAACTTTCCTTAAAGGTGATATTTGATATTATTGGAAAGAAGATTCTTAATGTTCTTGTAGAAGCTGAGAGTGCCATGTATGATTTCTATGGTGAAATTAAGGAACTTTTATTTGTAGCTGTATGGACCATGAGACATAAATAGATTTTGGAAGCTGGCATCATCAGCATTTTTCCACAGCTCCAAACTGATTTTGTCTGTGGGCTGGTATGTTTTTATACTTGAACAGWTTCATCACTTTCATACATATTTTAGCTCTCTACATCTCTTAAGAAATTCTTTTATTTGCAGCTTGAGCATTTCAATTACAAATGTGAATAAACAGATGAGATAGAAAGACTATGAAGAAAGTATTCTAAATATAATTTTTGTGAGGATTTGCARGTTTTCAGCCCCTTCCATTCATTTGTTAGGTGTGCTACTTGATCTCAATCGCACTTAACCTCTAGTATAATCTGCCATGGTTTTGAAGTGCTTCCTCATCATAGACACAAAGTCATATATATTTATTTTTCCTAAGAAGAACATCTTCTTGAACAAATTGGAACAATCTGCTTTGAGCCCTCTATCTCATTTTCATTGTTGATTATTTCCTTTTAATAAATCAAGATAGAAAGCTGTGCTGCCTAAAGTTTCACTCATTGTTTAAATACTTCTTTTGCTATTCTTACCTTTTATTTCTCTTCAAATGGTAAATTTAGGTTAATGAGGTAATTTCAGTTTACAGTATTGTTTAAGGCAATAGATATATGGGTATCTACATTGAGTGTTTGGAATTCTGCACTACAGAAAACAAAAGTTGCACATGAAAGATCAGGAAAAGAATGCATTAATCTGGTTTTAGGATTTTCAGGTATACACCTGAGTTTACCAAGACCTCAAGTGACATAGATATGCAAGAATATAACTGTCTCTCTTCCTTTCTTCCCCTTCCCTCCACTCTTCCCAGCCCTTCCTTTCTTTCGTTTATTAATTTTAGCCTTTATTTCTGCAGCTTTATCATAGGCTTTCTTAAAGTGTCTGAGGAAAGAGAACAACACAAGAAAATGGGTTTTTTTCTGGTTTGATATTGACATGTGTCCTGTGCTTTTCTCTTCCTTTCATTTTTACCAAATTGTCTATGCTAGGCTATTAGAAATTTGAGAATACTATATAWTTCAATCAGTGCTGGGTCTCTTTCAGGTGCCACACTTTGCAGAGTGACTGAATGCATGGTAAAATAAGCAACCATCCCAGGAGAATCTCACATTTTCTTTCCTTTCATTGCTTATAATAGAATTATAAAGAAATTAGAAACTCTAAAATATTATTTCTGTAAGCTGGCCTGCCATTAGGTAGCAAATTGTGAACATTTTGTAAGCATTAACCCAAATTTGAATCCAGCATGACAGAAGCYGTAGGTCTTTAATAGTCTTTATTTATTGCCTTGTAACATTTGCATTAACATAGACTTTCAATACTAATAGACTTTTCTTGTGCCCTAATGATTTTTAGAGTCTGATTTAATAGAACAATCATAGCTCACCAGAGCAGTTTACCAAAAGATTCACAAGTACAATATTAGCAATTTTTCTTTGCTTCCCTTATCAAAGTACAAATATTTTTATGAGATAGATAGATAGATAGATAGATAGATGGATAGATGACAGAAGTTAAGGAAATGAGGATTACATCAACAAACCAATATCTTTGCCATTTCAGGATTCTGTGYTCTCTGGAGGACATAATACAGTAGCAATGAGCAAATCTAAATCAGAGGAGATGATGTAGGTCTGTGGGGCAACAGTGATCAGGTATGGATACAAATCACATCTCAAAACTTAATAGTTGTACCAAATTGAAAAGAAAAAAAGAAAAACCCTCATTAAAATCAAAGCAAATAGCAGGCTTCTTTGTGTCAGGCTAAGTATTAGAGTTTTTAAATATCACTTTAAARGTGAAATGACGTGAAAGATTTTGTTGAAGATAATGGTAAAATTCAAAGTGAGTTCTGTAAGATTAGGCTGTATGTGAAGAAAAATCCT
This sequence comes from Parotia lawesii, assembly GCA_003713295.1. Taxonomy (NCBI): domain Eukaryota; kingdom Metazoa; phylum Chordata; class Aves; order Passeriformes; family Paradisaeidae; genus Parotia; species Parotia lawesii. The sequence continues at coordinate 1,575,927 of RAHM01000082.1, read as the reverse complement.
GAGCGGAAAAAAGAAACATAGGAATCTGAATTATCCCCTTGGTGACCTGTGTGAATGATATATTTTAGCCTGAGAAGCCAACTTAAATAGAAGTGCTAGCAAAAACTAATACACCAGATTTATTTATCTGACTGCTGCTTTCTCCAAATGGAAGCCTGACTTGCAAAATTACTTTCAGTTTATGAAATGTTTAATGTAGTAATATTTCTTTTCATGATGATTTAGAATAAACTGAAATCTTACAAACCAATATTTACTCAATAAATTTCCTTGTGCTGAAAAGTTTCAAGTCTATGGAAACCAATTTCATATATAGTGAGAGAGAAAAAAAAAGTGACATCTGTTTATAACAGGAAGCTCCTCTGATTCATTTATAGATATCTGCATTCTGTCTGATCTGGAGCATCAACAAGGATTTATCAAAATTTCATCATAAYTTATAGAATTCTTTCTCTGGACAATCTCTTAATTTCATTTAAAAAAACCCACACAACAAAGTCTACTAACATATAAYGCATTTGAAGTACAAGATAATTCACTTGTGATTGCATATTTCTGTAATGTCTTAATGTCACATCAATGTTTACAACAAGTGAAGGATAGAAGATCAAAATGTTTTATTCATGAACACATATAAGTTTCTTCATCTCCCCTAACASTTTTACTGACTTCATATAGTTTAACACAAGAAAAAGTCAATTATAACTTCCAAACCTGGAAACTTAATTTTCAGTGCTAAATGTTCACCCTATATACCTGTAAAAACTGGACTGTACCTTTAAATGTACATACCAGATGCAGTTTTAAGTGAGAAGAGTGACCTTTTGGGCCCTTGTCATGACATAATCCCAGCTGGTAACTAAGTACCATGCAGCTGCTCTGGCAGAATGCAGAAGAGAATTWAAAAAAGGTACAACCTGTAGGTTGAGATAAGAACAACTTCATACTTGGAACAAAACAAAACAAATATGGAAAGGGAGGTAACAAAAAAAGAGAGAGAATGATATAAATCCCAAGCAGACAAATGACGCACAATAAAATTTCTCCCCACCCACTTATTGATGCCCAGCCTGTCTCCAATCACCAGTCAGCAGCTCCTGGCCAAGTCCCACCAGTTTATATATTGGGCATGATGTTCCATGGTATGGGATTTCCCTTTGGCCAGTCTGGGTCAGCTGTCCTGGCCATGCTCCCTCCCAGATTCTTATGCACCTGCTCACTGGCAGATGATGAAAAACTGAAAAACCCTTGACTTAGGATAAGCCCTGCTCAGGAACAACTCAGCCATCACTGTGTTATAAACATTATTCTTGTACTAAATTCAAAAAACAGCACTGTACCAGCTGCTATGAAAAAAACTAACTCTACCCTAGTGAAAACCAGGACAGCCCTTCATGACTATTTGAAATACAAGGTTTCAATAAAAAAAGAAACACATTTTAAGATTCTGTTAAGCTTTCCCCTTGTAAGCTGAAATTGTTCTTTACAACTATTATAAACCCATGATATGCTTAATTATAGTAAATTAGCATTACATTTTTGTGTTTGGGTTTTTTATATAAAAGAAACACAATAGTAATATATAGCAGATAAAAGAAATGTTCTCTACTTTTCTGAATGTCTTCTTATCTCAACAATTTTTTTTGCAGTCTTATAACACTGCAGGACATTCTATATTGTACGTGGTATGCCATTACTGAGGTCAAAGGGTAGGTGATGGATTTGTCATGACTTTGTGGAAAAGACCTGTGGATTTTGACAAAAATTAGCTATTTCCTCACCCTACCCTTAAGACACCAATTTACATACTTCAAATGTTTTTAAAGAAAGGTGTATTTACTTTTGATATAAAATGAATCGAAGAATAAGAAAGAAATATGTGTGTATATACATTATAGGAAAAAAACACTGTGTGTTGCAGGACAAGTACAGTACTGTGTTAGAGCTTCCATCTCTCGGAAATCTTGTGCATGGGTGCATATATGCTGTAAAGGACATGTGAAGTGCATATACTTGTTCATTGTGTAGACAACTGGCACAGGAACATTTTGCTCATGCGTTCTGTATAAGCTGAACCCACAATTTTGCAGAACTAAGTCAAGGAACATAGCAGTTCCCAAATGATCCTGTTGGATTTAGAGGACATGTGCTGTAGTAAGTCTCTTAAATATGACTCTCAGAGCTCATACATTTTGTTTCCCCCCAAGAATATATATTATATATAGATTTTTTACCCAATTAATTTATTTCTGATCTTCAAGAGGAAAACTATAAGTTTATATCATGCTGAGTGGATTCTCACTATGCTGTTGATGTACTCTGCTTTCATTTTCATTACTAAAAGTTATAAAATTCAGAAGTTGGAGCAATTATAAAAAAGTTATGTATTCCTTCATTTTCTCTTTGCTTCTTGCAGCGCAAAGGCACTAACATATAAAACTTCTCCTGATTATTTCTTTGGGCTATATGGGTAATTACAGAATAGATGATGGAATAGCATAAAGATTGACAGAAAATCCTTAGAAGCAATCTAAGTTTGTCTTTTCTAATGTATATGCTCATTAGTAGTCTGTCCATTTTTTATGCAGAAGTTTCTAGGATGACTCCAGGCTGTTCTTAGACTCGAAAGGGTCCTCAGTAAACTGCAAAGTAGAAATCCCTTTTTTCCCCTCCTGCACTTTCATAACTGTTACGTTACTGTCAAAAGAAAATTCTCTTCACCAGTCAAGCAGTCTAATACCTCAAACAATCGTCTTTTTAATTTGTCTTTAACCTTAATATCTGTTATTTATAGCTATTTCTTATAGAGAAAGTATATGGGCTTGTACTTTAGCTAGGTAAAATATCTTGTCCATGTGTTTGCTATTTGCTTTATACGCTAAAATAATTATTAAAACCCACCATTTTCCCATTTTTTTTCTCTTGTTACAATGATGTCTTGCATGCCTTGCATGTTAGTACACTATTTTCAGTGAGGAGCAGGAACTCAGTCCTGGCTCCTGTGGCATAGGACTTAATGCTGCTGTCCACTTAAACTAATAGTTTCAACCTGAGGCTACTGAACACCACATTGCTACAAGAAGTGGAAAAGTAAAATTATGCTTTTCACAAGCTTTTCATATTATAATGTTAAGTTTTGTGCCACCACAGACCTAGGGATCAAGGTCTCAGTTTACATATCATTATATAAAAACAAAGCTATGGAAAATGGGTCCCTATTATAAGCGATTTGCAGAAGAACGTAGGACTGGCAATTGTTTGAACACTGAAGCTCTGAAACAGTGTTAGGGGTTATGTAAGTTTTACAGAAAAGGGAAGGGAAAGAATTTATATGGAGAAAAAATAACAAGTGTGGAAAAAAAATCTGTGGGATGGTGTTCTGACATTCCCAGTGAGAGGGGCAGCATAAGGTGCCAAAGGTAAATGAGTATAAGGTGACAGAAAGTACGATATCAGAAGATAATTCCAAATGCTGAAGGTTAAAGAGGTGTTAGGTAGGTTGAGGATAATCCATGATATGTTCGAAGAGAAGTGGTGTTCTTGACTCCATGGAGAAGTGTAAGCCAGCAGAATGTCAAGAAGAGTGACACTGTCAGAGTGACAAGGTAGAGAAAATCACTGCAGCCTCATTTGAAATGGACAAAAGTTGTGTTAGACAGCAGTTTTCACAAAAAGGAAAGAAAAGGATGGTTCAGTAATTGACAAGTTGACAAGAGCCAGGATGAGAGTTTTAGGTATGGGGTCTGACAGCAAAGGCTGGTCTTTGATATATGAGCACACACAGAAGTGAGGACCTCAAGAGCTTTGACCTAAGTAAAAGATACACACAAGAAATGGTGCAATGTAACAAGACAAATTATGTGATCAAAAAACATGGCATCTGGGAGGAGGGAATCCAGAGAAAATAGTGAAAATTTTATTGTTTTCTGTATTTCACAGTGAATATTAATAACCACAAAAAATATTTCTGTAGTACAATGCAATATGATGGAACATAAAATATATGTCAGTAACTTAAGCATAAAGACACCTATTTATAACTTTTCATAAAATGTAATGTGCAAATAAATGTATGAAATATATATGTATAAATAAAAATGCAAATAAATACATGCATGAATAAAAATTAATTAAGCAGCAGATTTTTAAGATCACCCTGCAGCAGGCTCTTGGTGATATGTTTTTCACCACCTATTTTCAATATTCAGTTGCTAAAGGAATCAATTAATTCTTTGAGTTCTCCCCATATTTCATTATGTTCCTCAAAATCTTCCATGTTTCTGTTGGAATCACCCCCTTTCTCACTCCATGTCTGAGTTCCTGAGCAATTACAGGTTAGGAACTCAGTTCTACCTCCTGTTAAGCTAACCATGATTTACGTCAAGTTCAATTTGGTGTCTTGGACATTCTGCCCTTAAGGAGAGAGACAAGGACTATTGAAAAATGATCGAGTCACACATTTGGTGGAAAGTATTATTTGAACCACTTGTACGTCTAAGAAAATATATCTGAAAATGGGTGCAATTCTTCACTAACGGTTTTTGGGATACCTCTGTGAAATATCCTTTTAGTTTGCTAGTCTGTCATCTTGTCAGAGCTTTCCCACACTCTCCGGACAGCCCATGTCTCCTTGCAAGTACCATGGATTTGTGAAGGTCAATAGCACTTTAAATCCCATCTTTCTAACTTGGTCAATCAACTACTTCATACCAGCCCAGAATCTGTTACAATGCAATATAAGAATCCACTTTAAAGCAATAAATAACTCTGGCTGAGCTTCCACACTTTKTTTATATTCTGTTACTAGTCCTGGCATTTGGGAAGCAAAACCTTTTAGTTAACCATCAAGTGAAAAGACGGTTAATAAGCTGTTATCTACTAATCATGTACAAACACTCTAAGTGTGACGTGAACGACTCCATTTAAAAATTATTGTGCCACAATATAAACATAATTTTTATGGTGTAGTCATCTCTGATTGTAATGAATGCGGACTACAGTCATCTTGTTCATAGGGACAAGGAAGAATGGATGGACATTATGTGGTGTGTCCTCAGTTAGTTTTAGAAATGTTTCTCCTTCCTCACTCCTTAGTCACAGCAGAATTATATGGTTACATGCTTCAGATAGACCAGATAATTGAAACCAGACTATCCTTAATTTTTATTAATTTTTAGCAATTTTTAGCAATATTATCAATTAAAAAAATAACTGTTTGTTCAATCAACATATTGGGAACTTTTGGGGCACATTCATTTTAACATCTGGAAAAAAAGTCGGGGTTTTTTTAATGTCCACCTACCAAAGCACTAATTCCTATATTGTGTAGGTTTTTTGCAGATGATCCACTGTCATCTCCAGGAGAATAACACTGCATTGTACTGGTCATATCTATACTTCCCTTGTTTTTAATGGTGTCATAATAAGTCTCATTTAAAATAGGCACATGTTTACAGTAGAAAATCTCTCTAAAAAGTGTATCTTCAAGCCAAGAAAAAATAGAGCTTGCATAATGAACACCTTGTAAGCTGTTTTACAAAAGTCAAAAATGACATCTTAATTCCTCCCAAAAATTATTTCTTCTCTGCAATACTGTAATCTGGCCTTTTCATATAAAACAACTCCACCTCTGGTCTTACATTTCCTGGAGGCAGCTGATTGCCTTGACATGTCTTTATAACAGATGACTACAATCAGAGTCTCATGTAATTCAGTATCTGTTTTCAAAGAATAAAGTTTAATCTAATAATGTTTTATTAAATTCTCAGTTCCTGTAGGACTGCTTTGGAAGGATATTCAAGGGAAATCATTTTATTTGGGAACTTAGCTGCTGGTTGCCCTTATCTTTCCTAATGAAAATTTATTTCAGTATAACAGTAGATTCACTATTTGTTAAATTCTGATATTTTCTGAGTGGGAGATTTTGTGTGTGCACACTAAATTTTCAGCAGAGACTACATGACCTAAAACAAATGACTTTATTTCTTTCATTAATAAAAATATTAACTCTTTTCTGCTTTTATTTTTTTTTCCCCTTTTAGAGGGGAAAATATTTAAAAGTGCTCCAGCAGTTTAGTTTCTTGGTGAACTGTGAAAAGGACATTTTCATAGCAAGGAATATATACTTACCAAGACTTCTTAAACCGCTTCTTTTTAAGAAAAAAAAAAAAGTTAAGTTTGCTAAAGTACCTTATTAGATACACCAACTCTCCTTACATAAAAGGGTATAATTTCAAGGTTCCCAAGGGGTCTCTAGGAGTGAGAAACTGCACTTCCAGGAAGAATTCATACTTGTATCAAGTAATTTATAATCAGAATGGATAGATCGGCAAAGAATGAGAGAAAGAAATCATTATCATAAGAAAGCATTTTTCATAAATGAAATATTAGCAGCTTGATGAAATCCCAAGGGTAATAAAACAGCTGGTTTCAGATATTTCAGGAAATTTGAGAATTCTGAGAATTGCTTTTCATTTCTTAACTGAACTATTCATATTTCCCTTCCCTTCCCTTCCCTTCCCTTCCCTTCCCTTCCCTTCCCTTCCCTTCCCGCACCTTCCC
>RAHM01000082.1:1542331-1569158 GCA_003713295.1 Parotia lawesii | reverse complement strand
CCTTCCCGCACCTTCCCGCACCTTCCCGCACCTTCCCTTCCCGCACCTTCCCGCACCTTCCCGCACCTTCCTGCACCTTCTTAACATATTTACGATCCTTCTATTTAAATACTTTTATGACCTTTAATCATGAAGGATATATCTATGTAGACTGATTGACTATTTATTGTATAATTCTTGTAAACAAGTTTTCCTTTAGACTTTAAAAGGTGATACAAATGAAAACCAGGTTGCTTAAATCTGCTTTTGTATCACCATATTTTTTAATTGGAGTTTCATAATTTGAAATATGGGAAGAACAATTTTTCCATACTTTACATGGAGGGACTTACATTTTAAAACAAAGTCTATGTAACAGACCCATCCATACCTTTTCAGGAAAGAAGTTCATGCTTTTAGAGCTAAATTCTCTAACTGTACGAAGACCAATAGATTGTGTTTGCTCCTTCATCACTGTAGCAGACATTATACCAACCAATGATTGCTGCGTAGACACAGCTGCAGAGACCACAGAGTGGATTGCAAAACTTTCCAGGAACTTGTGCACCTTCTAGGTCAGTTAAATCTATGCACTTAGGGATGTGCTGACATGACAATACTCAAGATTTTGTTTTATGTACACCAGCATGAAGGACTAAATTTCAATATGGCCTTCATTGTATTTCAGCTACTGGATTGACCAGAGCATGTATTATCTTCTTTAGTTAGGAAAAACAAAAAAAAAGAAATTAATACTTTCTTTTAAACCATAATAATATTTTGTTGAATTCAGATGCCTGAGCCAGTGGAAGAAAAAAATCATAAAAGTACTATATATAACAGCACGCTGGGAGGACTGAGACTTTTGTTGTGAGATATGATTTATCTTTAACTACCATGCTCTGCTGCACTGTCTAGCTTTGGCATTAGTTGTCTGATGCTGGGTCTCATTGTGATGAATCCAGGAAAGATGTTACATCAGGTAAACAGAAAATGAAGGAACCTTATAGCAAAGATCTTCATCCTCTTTCAGATTTTGTATTTTTCTTCACTTCATGCTTTTTTGCCTTATGTATCTTTTTGAAGCACTGGTCCCTTGGTAATTTGTAATATAAACCCTGTTATAAAAAAGTAAGATAGGTAGGCACACTATTTTAATTGATTCTTTTTTTTTTCAAACAGAATTATAAAATTTTAGTGTGTTTTTGTTTAGGTTTGTTTGGGTTTTGTTTTTTTTTAATATTGTTTATCTGGATAAGTGTGCCATTGTCCTAGGTTAAATGTTAAAGTTTTACTCCCTTCTCAAGCCAAAAACCTGACTGCTTCTGACTTGTTGAATGACAGTTTGTATTAATTCTTAAGAGTATACGTTCTATGTGCTAATAAAACATGTTTTCTAACACTTGTCAAACGGAATATGAATTACAGCTTCAACCTGCAGACACAGAGCGCATCCTGTTTCAGAACTGATGAGCACTGGCTGAAGGTATGATTTATTTCCTGAGAAGACAATAAAAAGTCTAGTGATGTCACTTACAGAAAGGTAGAAATCTCCAGAAATTTGTTAACTGGGCATTAAGCACTGAACACCTTCAAGTTAAAAAGCTACATTATGAAGAAAGATGGAAAAACATATTGTTCTCCCATGACTATGTAGGGAAAATACATCAGGAGACCAAACAAGTGAGTGTAATATTATTAAATAAATAGCATGAATGCTTCAAATGTTATCCAGGGAAGACAATACTCTTTAAAAATTAACTTTCTGTATTCTTATGTATTTGAATAACTAGAGAAACATAAATGTATCTCACCTTCTACTTAGCATTTTGAAAAAAAAACCTCCAAAGAACCTCCTCCCCAGTTTCAGTTATATAGCATAGCATTCCAGATATGACCACATGTAAATAGACTAGTCCATTTACACAAAACCCATGGCTGCCCAGCCATTTTCATAGCTGTCAGTGTTGCAATCATTTTTGATTGTGTTTTCTTAGTAAACAAATAGAGGCAGAGATTCATTTACAGAACTGGTCATGAGCAGCAGTGGCACTGAATTGTACTATAGGCCAGAGTTAATTCCCTGTTGATGGAGCAAGAAGACAGCAAAGTGCCTTGGATCCAAGTCGTAATTGCCTCCTGAGGCTGAGCATGATATGGCTCTGTTCATCAGATCATTGGAAGGAAAAGGAAAACAGCAAAAATTTCTTCTTTAAGAAGGTTGGTCCTAAGCCTGATATAAATGGGGAGCAGTTGTAAATAAAACAACTTGACAGTTTAATACTTTTACTGGAAATACTTTTCAGCCATATATAACAGTGAAACTATAGTAGTGGAGATTTACTACTTATCAGCTATTAAAACATTTCCTCACAAAGACCTTTTTGATTTCCATTTTTTGATAAGTAAGTAAAAGTCTTACAAAGAACAGAATATATTTTTATTAGATTCCTCCTCTACTGCATCCTTGCTGCTCTTATCTTTCTTAAACTTCATTTTATTTATTTCATTTGCTGCTTATTATTTTCCTTTCAAATGTATGACTTATTTGCAAGTCTGTTGCATTTTAACTTTAACTTCAGTTTACATTTATGTATCTTAGAAATTTCTAAATAAGTTATTTTGTTTGGTTTTTTGTTTGTTTACTGTTTGTTGGGCTCTTTGGGATTTATTTTGGCTTTTTTAGGACTCTGACATTTCTAGCAGGTTGAATATCAGTGTAACTTTATGTAATGAAAAAGAGATAAACATAACACCCTAAAACTAGTCTATACTATGGTTTATTATTATATTAAATTTGGTACATAATTATGTTAAATGACTGAAGCATTTCATGCAGCCATGGATCTTGCATTTCCACATTTTACATTGTCAAGCCAGCCCTTTTCACAAGTGTCCCCATCCTTTTCTGTTTTAAAGATTCCCTAAAAGCTCCAATCTGTTTCCACAAAGAAGATTTGCATGCTTAGTTGCTCCTTTTAGTTTCTTCTCTGTGTCAAAAGTTCTGGTTAGGAACATTCCGTACCTAGCTTAGTTTGGCCCTGCACAATTCTTGTATTTATCTTTCATCAGGTATTAAATTTTCTGTTTTGTTCTTTTCTTTCTTTCTCTGCCTCTGTTTTGTGGTTCTTTTACTCAGAGTTCGGATTGAAATGCAGGACACACTAGGTTGGTCTTCGGACTCAGATGTTTATTATTTCTTATCTATGGTGCTGCTGCACAGAATGTGCCTCTGAGTTAACGAGGTGAAAATGGCTCCTGAGTTCTACCTTCCAAGGTCTTTTAAAGCCCAAACTACCCAATTATGGAATTCCAACTAATTTATTTTTACTTATAATCCAATAACTAATCATGCATGTTCCACAGTGCAGGTTTTTTGAACCAATACCAGATCACCCAGGCTTGTGAAGAAGAAGGAAAAAGAAAGAAGAAGGACTAACCTACACCCAAAATCCTCCATCTTGTTACATGTATATTACTATATCCCAGAAACTTAAATTTTCTACATGTCTACATATTCCACCGAGTGATATAACAGCAACAATCTCAGTGCTATCACATAATTTGGGAAGCCTTTCCCAAGGCCTCAGGTCAAATGCAGTGTGCTTTTGAGGATCGCTGCCCGTCAGCACTGAAAGATTGAAATTCTCTGAACCCAGGGTTCCAACAATCAGGCATTTTGTGTATCCTTTATTTTTCTCTGAATCAGTTTCATTAAATAGTCTATATGGAGGAATTTTCATGCATTTCCAGTAGCTTGAACTACTACAGGCTCATCAGTTCCAGTTTTACACGAAAGTTTGAGTACAATTTTTCCTGTAGTTGCTGTTTCATCTTCCTCTTTTCCATTTTTTCCATCCTCTCCCTACATATGGAAAGGGCCCCATGTTGGATGGGGCTTTGAGCAACCTGATCTAGTGGAAGGTGCTCCTGCCTATGGGAGGGGGGCTGGCTTTATATCATCTTTAAGGCCTGTTCTGTCCTAGGTGACCTAAGTGACCCAAAAATCGTGTATTACATATTTTTTCTACATCAATCTGTGTAGTCTGTTTTACTGTCTCTTTAAGGCTTGGCAACCTGGGAAGAACCTGTGTGTTTTACTCTGGTTCACGGAGGTCCCTTTAAAAATAGAGAATGTGTGTTCTGTCCATGCTTCTGAGGGGCTGCCTTGGCAAGGTCTCCGAGTCGCAATCTGAGAAGCTATATTTCACAATCCAAAACTGCCTCTGAGCAGATTTCTCAACATCTTCGCTGCTTGGGTATCATCTGGGGTTTTTTCTGCCTCTTGTCAACTGCTGTGAGGCGGCACAAGGCAATAGCTTTTTTGTTCTCCCTGGGCTTTGGAGAATTCCGTAATACCTTCACTGCTGCTGCTTCTTTTTGCTGAGGAGGGGTCAGACCCTCTCTCTGCACGTTTTCCCAGCCACTGCCCCCAGTTCCAGCTGCACTGTGCTGAGAAGGGGTCGGGTCCTGTAAGTGCTGTAAAGTTTCTACCAGCATTTTCTGGCCAGCATCGGAGTCTTTTGAACAAAAATATTTTCCAGGTTTTGTTTTGTCCTTGGTTGTTTGTGTGTGTGTTGGGGGCGAGGAGTAAGTTTTCTGCAGCTGCGGAGGCTCAGCTGCTGTGCTGTTTTCCTTTGTTCTCTCTCTTGGACATGTGGTCTGGAGTAGGGGGCTCCTCTGCCATCTTGTCTTTSTCCTCTGGGCCACGTGGGCTGCTGCGTTGGCTGCCATCTTATTTTCTTTGTTCCCAGGGGACCACGGGTCTCAGCACCTTTGTATCTAGAGGTTATTGTTCTTCTCTTGGTTGTTGCTGTTTTATTTTTAGTAAATTGTTATTTTTCACTTATATCTTGTCACATCTGTTTCTCCTTATTGGGGAAAGGGGAGTGGTTAAAACTAAGGGGGGGTAACTCATTTTGGAGTTTCTGCCCTGTAAATTGTCTTAAACTAAGACACCTTCTAACCCAAACCATTCTATGACTCTTTATCAAAAAGCAAAGAAAAACGAAGAATTAATTCAGTGCTTCCCATGGGCAAGTGTTCAGCCATCTCCAGGAGACCAGGACCCCATCATGTGTTACGGTTATTGGAGAAGACAAACAACATCACCCCAAATGTTCACCCCTTCCTCCTTCTTCCCCTTACTTTATATACTGAACACAATGTCATATGGTTTGGAATATCCCTTTGGTCAGTTGGGGTCACCTGTCTTGTCTGTGTCTCCTCCCAGCCTCCCATGCATCCCCAAATTTCCTGGCCAGTATGGCAGTACAAAACCAGAAAAGGCCTTGGCTCTGTGTAAGCCCTGCTCAGCAATAATAAAAACATGTGTATATTATCAGCCCTGTGTTCCACACAAATTATAGCCCCATATCAGCCACTGTGAAGAAAAGTAACTGTATCCCAGCCAAAACCAGCACAAAAAGAAGTTTCATCTCCTTCTAAGACACTTGGGATAAATCAGGCTTCAGACATGTATTTCCTTTAAGTAGAGAGGTTCCTAGGCCTAGACTAAACATTTAACTGTGCCAAGACCGATAGGTCTTGACTGTTGAATCAGTACCACACTACAGACAAAGGTACAACATTTTCAGAGGTTTTTCTGGTATCATATCCTCTTAAAAATTAAAAAAAAATGTAGGCTATTTCTAGTAATCAAATCAAATTCAGTTGTATCCTTTTGCCTCTTCTTTTTTTAAACAAAAATTGCATATTACATATTAGATTGTTTCCTTTATGTTTAAGAGAAAAAAAAAAAGCTGTCACTCTGTTCTGAATATCACCATGCATATGAATGGGTGAGATGATGAAATGGTGAAATGTAGATATCTACATCTAAATTGATTACCCTGGACCATAGAGTGTCATTGACGAAAAYGTCTACGTGTTGTCGGTGAAAACAAGCAGCAGATAATGGGAAGTCTGTGAAGGTGGGGATGAATAACCCAGACTGAACTTTTGAACTCTCAGGATAAACCTGTTACTTTCTAGTTGTCATTGGTATTGTCTAGGTTGTCTGTTCTAATAACCCCTGGAGTAAACAAAATGAGTGTGACCTGAATCCTCCACTTAGAAAGTAGACATGAGAGGAAACCACATATAAACCACAGGCGTCTGATCACACACTTTGCTTCTGTACAGAGACAATTTGAATTAGTAAAATCAGGGACTTTGGGATCTATGGAGAAGAACTGGTACTGAAAAAATGGTTCCCAAAAATGTGGTCTTAGTAAGATCGGGACCCAGAAAAAAGGCAGCAAACATTGTGGCTGGAGGGAAGATCATGAAAGTAGAGAAAGTTCTGGGAGACTGGGTAGTAGCATGGAAAAAAATGACAGGAGAAGACCCCGGCCCGTAATGCCCAAGACCGGTAGCTGCAAGCAGCTGCATGTCATTAACTTTCTTCCCAGTACCCCTGGTCTGGCAGTTATCTCCCTGATGAAAAGAGAATTCAAGACCTACAGAACCTAATGTTAAGGGTGGGTGGGCAGGGGAAAGGCTAACAACTGAGTGTGTGAGAATCAAGTAGGTTAAAACCTCAGATTTTGATTCTGTAATACACAACACTATACATGTTGCCATTTAAACTGCCTCACTCATGCAGTAGGAAAAGCCGCTCTCTATCTGGCCCCATTAGTTCTATCCATTGTTAAGAGCTCTGTAGAGATCAGGAAGCAAATACGAAGCTTCACCACAGAATACCAACTAATTTATTAATTGAAGAAGACTCATGTATATTTAATATTTTAGCACATAGAAAAGATCATTGCTGTCAAATGTTCAAAGGGTAATTTATAACAAGGTATTCATAGTCTTAAATGTAATAAGTAGAAATCAGAAACTATTCACATAAAAATTGCAAGAAAGACCAGCTTTCCTGCTTTGGTTCATTATAACATCATGTAAAGCACAGAACTGCAGAATCACAAATTGGGTCAGGTTGGAAGGGACCACAGAGAATCACCTGGTCCAACCTCTCTGCTCAAGCAGGGTCATCCTAGAGCACATTGCACAGGATTGCATCCAGACAGGTCTTTAATATTTCCAGCGAGGGAGACTACAACCTCTCTGGGCAATCTGTGCCAGGGATCAGTCACCTGTACAATGAAGAAGTTCTTCCTCATATTTAAGTGGAACTTCCTATGAATCAGTTTCAGCCTGTTGCCTCTTGTCCTATTGCTTGGCACCACCAAGAAGAGCCTGGTCCATCCTCTTGACACCCTGGGAGGGTTATCAAGCAAATCATCATGCTTGTTTACAAACACATGAAGGACAATAAGATTACTGTGATTTTTTTTTTTTAATACACCTGACAGATCTGAAGCTTCCAGAAGGAGATAACTAACTAGAAGGACAGGATGAGAGGAGAGCAGTGGATGTTTTTTATCTTGACTTTAACAGGATGCTGTCTGACAAAACATGCTCAAAATAAAAATGGTGAACCACGAGGAGTGGGGCTAGAAACTGGCTGAGCTGCTGGGCTTAAAGGATTGCAGCAACACAAAGTGTAGTGGGAGGTTAGAAAAGGTTGGCACTTTAGCCAATACTGTTTAACATCTTTGTTAGTTACCTGGATGAGGGAGCAAACACATCCTTCGCAAGTGTGTTGATGATGGGAGGAGCAACCCCATGCACCCATGTTGACTGTGAGGGGGCTGACTTGGTGGAAAGGAGATCTGCAAAACCAGCTAGGGGTCCTGGTGGATGCCAAAGTGAACATGTGTCCATGAGGCAAAAAGATTGACTCAGTGATGCTCTCAGTGACAGGAAAAGAGGTAATGGGCACAACTGTAATACAGGAAATTCTATTTAAACAAAAGAAACAAAAATCTATTACTGTGAGAGTGGTCAAATCAGGTCAAGTTTTTTTGTGGAATCTACATCCTGGAGATAGTTAAACTCCAACTGGGCATGATCTTGAGCAACCTGCTGCAGCTGACACTGATTTGGGCAGGCTGGTTGAACTGGATGATCTCCAGAGCTGCCTTCCAGCAAAGTCACTCCGTGATTCTGTGGGAGAGCAACATATAAGGGACAACAGGATCAGAATTTTATTCATTCAGTATCTTTTGTTATAAAATGCAGAAAACATTTTTTTTTTACCTGTGTGAATTTTTGGTTGCAATAGAGTAAATAGAGAATATCATTATTTTAACTGAACAACACAGAAAGGTTCGAAAACTTAAAGAAAAGAAATAATTATCTTCTTTGCACAGTTTTTTAATAGGGCTTTTACCTCAGACAAAACTCTGAAAGTTCACTGTCTGTTTCATCTGACAAAACCTCTCCACTGGGGTATACTCTAAATGTTCTGATTCATCAAGTGTAGTTCCCTCTCCTGACCTTTCCTGTGCCACCTTTTAATAGCCACTTTCCATTTCCTAGTGTTTCAATCTTGCACACTTTTAATTTTTGTAAAAAATCTCACTCCTACCACTAGGGGATCTGCATTAACTCTGCTGACTTYGATGATAATTTGACACATTTCAACTGTTCCGTCTCAGCAATATATATTTGTGTTCTCTCTATCATGTCCATAGAAAGAGGTAGTTAATTAAAAAAAAAGAAAAAAAGAAAAAAATGGAAAAAAATCCTAAGACTCTCTCATATAAAATCATAGAATCATAGAATATTAAGGAGTTTTGTAGGGACCTTAAAGTTCATCTAGTCCCAACCTGCCCTCTGCTATGGGCGGGGACACATCCCACTAGACCGGGTTGCTCAAGGCCCTTATCCAACCTGGCCTTGAGCACTGACAGGGTTGGGGCATCGGCAGCCTCCCTGGGCAACCTGTTCCGTTGTCTCATCACCCTCACAGCAAAGAATCTCTTCCTAATATCTGACCTGAATTTCACCACTTTCAGTCTGTACCATTATTTCTTGTCCTATCACTACAGTTCCTGACTAAGAGTCCCTCTCTGGCTTCCCTGGAGGCCCCCCTCAGATACTGGAAGATGCTATGAGGTTTCCATGCAACCTTCTCTTCTCCAGGCTGAACAGCCCCAACTTTCTCAGCCTGAAAATTCAGCCTTTCTTCATCTCTCTAGTTTATTTAGGAGATAACTTCAACACTACTACCATTTCAGAATTAGCCCTCTGACTTTAAATGTTTATTTCTTTATTTTTACAAATATATCCCTGAATATTTTTGGTAACTTTTGATAAAAAAACAATTATTGTGTGTTCTTATAATCAAAAATGTGCTACTCTCTCACTCAGTATATTGAAGACCTGACATATGTCAGCTAATTTTTCTGTTAAGTTTCAATAAAGTTGACTGTTCTATAATTTTGCAGAGTTATCAAAAGAGTATCACATTTTCTTTGTCCTGTTTTCTATAGATTAAGAATATTGCTTAAAACCACTAATTTTTTTTATGGCTTAAAGCTTATTCACTGTACATGTATGTCTCTACCAAAATACTGTAGTTGCAGAGAGAAACTTTTCTGATAAATAATGAAGTTTCTGTAGTTCCACAGGCCTGATTGACAATCTGGTAATTTTTCGGGGCATAAGCCTTCAATCAGCTTCTGCTACAAGCTCTGCTTTTAATGATTTTGCCAAACTCTCATGCAATTAATCATTGGCATTTGTTTAAGATAATATTCAGAAGGTTGCAGAAGACTCCTCTAGTAAAGCAAGTTTTATACAAAAAGGTTTTTTTTTTTAATAGGAGGGTATAATTAAAATTTTTCAGCTTTTTACAGTTAACGCTTTGTCCAAGCAAAAGCAGGTGTCTTACTCTATCTACAAAAGAGATTAGATTAAACAATCTTCATTGTAGCCCTGCTCAACCTTGTCCTAAACATGCAGCGTAAATCAATCAGGAGGCTGTCAGATAGAAAACTTTATTTAAACTATAATGTAATTTGCATGAGAACCATTTAATATATCATTTAATCTATCCCTGCATGCATTTGGTGCAATCAGTCTCCTTCCTAAGTTACTTATTTTAGTGTACATACTTAGTCATTTAACTCTTTCAGCTTATTGCTGAACAGTTTCTCCATTGGAATGATAAGGTGATGAAAACCAGAAAATAAATACAGATGATAACAGAAAATGAGAAAATAAATACAGAAGATTATTGAAGTAGTCTAATACAAAGAAATGCCATCAATACTAGGTATACATTCAGACTGAGAGTTCTGTGAATATTTGTGAATATTAGCAACAAAGCTGAAATACCAAACCATGCTAATATCAGATTCAGTGTCTGGCGCAACATCAGCAGCAGTAAATGGGATGAGGTTCTCGAGCACTGAGATGTGCCTGAGCAGGCACTCCCTGCTATGTTGATTTAACAGGCCCACTCTTAGMCAGATTAATGACATGAGCTGGTTTAAAAGAAAGTCTTCTTTTCTTCCCTTTTCCCTTCCTTTTCCTTTTTTTTGTGGGGTACATCTGAGGCAAATGCTTAGGACTGCCACCTTCCTTTTCCTCTCCATATATACAGCTAACGTAGTTCATTGTTTATGTCTGTGTAAATGAAAGACCTTACAAAAAAAGAACAAAACAAGAAGGTGAAAAGAAACATAATGGCCTTGCTTAATCGCACCTGAATTAGGCACAAGACTAAATTAGAAATTTGTTTGTCAAAATTCAGTTTGTAGCATTGGCAAGAGAGAAATGGCTTACGTGAACAACTCAGATCCTGGTGGGCTGAATAGATCTTTAGAAATGTCTGTGTCTCATCAGTGACTGCATGCCTGGAGTCTGTTAAACATTAAAAGGCTTTTTATTTTTCCCTTTTCCCCTGAATTGCCTGGAAAAGGAATGGAAAAAAAATAGTCTGAACTTTGATATTAAACACTGTGAACTGTAAAGGCTAAATCCAACCAGGTAGAGACAGCCCAGGATAAATCTAAATCTGCACTAGGTCTCTCCTCTCCTCTCTGTAAATGAATAAACTCTCTTAAAAAAAAAATCAGATTAATCTTAAGMTTAGACACAATAAATGGTTTGAACTGCTGGTTTTTCCCAAGACAGTAAAATTAAAGGTTTCTTTTGTTCTTACTGGTTCAACTTTCTAGCATCAAATTGTTTAAATCTCACTTCTGGTGTCAGTAGATTCATTATCCAAAATCAGTGGTAGATGTCCTCAGGTTTCTGTCTCTTTCTACAGGCCACTGATCCTAAGCTTATTATTCCATGTGTGAAAATTCAGAAGACCAAGTTTTCATCTCACTTTGAAGGATTGAAGATGGTTAATTTGAAGTATTTTAATTGGCCATGCACGACCAGAACTAGCAGATTAAAATGTTTCTTCAGGGTTTTCTTGAACATTCATATTAAATTTTGGTACTATTTTATTCCTTTAATTCAAAATGCTTAATTAATTTATCTAATATTAAATTTAGATGCCTGGTAGTACACAAACTAATTGGAAAGTACATTTTGAATGCTGGGAAAAATAATTCCTTTGCCTAGCTTATATGGCAACACAATAAAAGAGTGAGAGACATGAAACGGGAAAGAAATAGGTGCTTTTTAAAAGAGGAGAAAGAGTTGAAACTGGGAATGAAAATGAAAAAGGTGCTGGAGGCATACTGTTTCAGGGGGGAAAAAAAGCTAAAGGTAGTAAAGTGGGAGGTGTTATATGACCAGAGACTTTCTTCAGACAGCTTTCACTGACTCCCTATAAATTTCATTCTGATTTTTAGCAAWAAGTAGTCAACATGTTCTGAGCTAATGTCCTTGCCTTGACTTGTCAGTTAGTCAATAATTACTTGATTTTAAATGCCTTCCAAATGGGTACATGAAATATAATGTAAATGAAAGTAAATTGAGATACCATTCACATTCATTTTTCAGCTTTTGCTTTGCCTTGATAAAAGAGGAAAAAAATTAAAAGGGACAAAATCAAGGACAAGTGTGCTTGAAAAGCACTGTTTTGAGGCTAAAGTATGAATGCTTTAAATTAAGATAAAACTACGTGTTGTACTGAAGAAATGCATTAAATCTTTAACCTTGTACAGTGCAGGGTTGGATACAACATATAGTACATTTTTCCAAGTCATATTGTCAGAAATATATGTTCCAGAGTATTAACATAGTGGTAGCTGCTCATAAATATCACAATTTCAAGGTCACATCAAGAGGCACAAAGTATAATTTGAAAGATTCCTTTTTTTCTTTCTTAGTGGAGGATGCTCTATCCTCTCACTTTGGGACATATAAGTCCACAGAGTAAGTGTTTTTCATTATGGTATTTATGGAAGCTGGAAGACAGAACACAYTTTAAGTAGCAATGTAATTAGTAGTAGGAACCAAAGAACCAAAGAATCCACAGGCAAACAAAAATAAAAGCAGCTTCATGATCATTTCTTCCAGAAAAAGAGATGTGTAATTTATAATGGTGGAAGCTGATTGATGATAGACTTATCAGAGCAAGTGTTGATGATTGCTTGTATTTTTTTAGACTTGTAACCCAAAATAGCTGATACGTGGCAGTTGCGCTGAGCTAGTCTGCCTGAGTCTATGGCAGATGCTAGCCACAATATTCAATAAGCTGTCACGGAAGAGGTATCCTGGATAGATGGTTGATTGTCAAGGATCATTTCTTCCAAGCTCAAGAATGGTCCAACCCACGGTGTAGCAAGTCAAAGAAAAGTGGCAGAAGGACTGYGTGGGTCCTGATTAAACTGACACAAAAAAAAGGAAGCATGCAGGATATGCAAGCAGGGACATGCAGCCCTAGAGGAGTATAAAGATATTGTCTGTTCGTGGAGGAATGGGGTTAGGGAAGCCAAAGCCCATCTGGACTTGAACCTGCTCAGGGATCTGAAGGTCAACAAGATGGGCTTCTACAGCTACAGGAGCAGCAAAAGAAAGACTAGGGAAAATGAGAGCCAGCCGCTGAAGGGGGAAGGGGACCAGCTGGAACATGACATGGAGAAGGCTGAAATAATCGAYGTTTTCTTTACTTCAGCCTTTCATTAGTAAGAAAGGCCTTCAGGAATTCAGTATGTTTAAGATGTGGTGTTTTCCATATACGGTCATATACTGCGTGAAGAGGAAGTTGCATGTAAAAGTAACGTGCTTTTGTCRAATGACATATTAATAGGGATATTTAATACACGCTCCAGAACCTGGCAGAGGAAATTCATGAAAAGTCAGACGATATGAAGCAGACTGGAGGAATACAAGAATACCTTTTAAAGGCAAATGTACTGGATACTACAATCCAAAAGATTAAAAGTTATGCATGTTACTAATATGTCTTTTCTTTCCCTCTTTCAAATTTTCACAGAAGCAGAGAAAGATGAAGAAAGATAGGGCTACCTTTTTCCCCCCCATAAGTACAATGTGGCACAGTGTTGTGGCTTAACCCATGGTGGTAACTAAGTACCAGGCATTCACCACACATCTAGGAATCACATAATGTGTTTTGGTTAGCACTGTCATTGCATACCTTCCTTCAACCTGCAGCAGAGTATAGAGAATTCTAGAGGTCTGATTCACCTGCTGACACTGCCTATTTATCTCCTTTGTCTCTATAAGCTGCTTTTAAATTATAGCTCTCATAAAATTGCCTAAAGTTAAAAAGTGTGTAACCACGTTTAGCTGCCCACAACTTGATTAAAAGCAATCCTACAGCTTGACAGTTTAATGCTTTAAATTCGTATATATTTTGGTGATATTCTTGCCCTCATCATAAGTACATGAATATCACAACTTCTTCCTAGTAGCAAGATTCCTTTTAGACAGCTGACTGAAAGAAAAGCTCACTGTCTGATAAATTAACATGTTATGAAAATGCAAATCTTTCAGAGCAATGATGGCATCCAGCTGGCTACCAAAATATTACCTGGAGCAGTGTAGAGAGGCTCTAGTAGGTGAACCTGTGTGCTGGATTAATGACCTGTGAGCGTTAGTAGCTCCTCAAATGCTGTTGACTGAATGACAGMAACTTTTCTAAAAATCACCTCAGGTAAATGACTCCTACCTGCAATACTCCAGTCTGCAACAGCTCCCATCCTCCTTTCGGATTGATTTACAGTCCAAAATGATCAAGGTCCTTAAAAGCTTCCTTATAGGAATGTAAAGTGCATCTGAGCACTCAGACTAGGTCAGTGGCCTCAATTGCCAAAGTTTGATGGAAAGTTAAGAGCAGATGTTGGGCCATTGTCAGCGCATGTAGCAAGAAAATTGGATCTTTGACATTGAGAAGGAGAAACAAACCATTGGTGATGTCATTAAATGTACTAATATACCCATAAATACACATTCTACTTAACTGTTAGTGAGGAAGTAGAAGACAAAATTGTAGAACTATTCTAGAATTAATATTGCCTTGTACTGCCCATGCTATCATTCCTTTGATGTTATATTATTGTTCGGTTAACTGACTCCAGCTCACAGATGTGGTCACTACCTGACATGTCTCTAAATGCTTTCTTCATAGCCATCAACTTAAACTCTTATGTAAGAAATTGCTGGATCATCTTGTGGTCTTGAACCCCTTGCATTACCCATGTCACCTGAAAAGCTTGCTAATAGTAAAAAACAGGAAATAAGCCTGTGTTTAACAAGTACCTTTTCTTTAACATGTCAACAATACACATAAGCTTCAGTAAAACATGGACTGAATATAATTTCCTTTATTGTCCAAAACACGATTCAGTCTTTCTTCATCCTAAATCATTCTCACATTCTGACACCATCAGATGCTGCAGTAGTTTACAGCAACCAACATGCCTATACTGAGAGTGATACATTTTTCTCTCATCTTTTTGTATACCTCTCTCCATGGTAAGTTAATTTTCTTTGCATACTTCTTTGTGTTTAACTGAGACATTTCTGAAAATTGTACAATGTGGATTGATTTCCAGAGCCTAAGTACTTTTTATTTCTGACACCTCTCTCAATAGGTATCAGACATTCTGCATGGTAGAAGGAATTATCCATCATAAATGGATGTAATTAATATTAAATTTGTACCAAAAAAAGAAAAAAAAAGAAAGGAAAGTTCAAGGTTTTAAAAGTCATATGAAATAAGCAATAAGCATAGACATTGGGAATGAAAATATATATTGTTCACAGATTTCATGACAATTCAGGTTTCCATGGATTTACCTGATATTATTGTGTGCTTTTTCCCATTTTTGCTTTATATTTTTATATAACTATAAAATACTGAACTGTGGAAAAGCCTACTTAGTTGTTTTGGTTGTGGATTTTTTTTTTAATAAAACTGTACCCTTACTGTAAAAATGATACAGTATTTTTCAAACACATTGAACTTGAATGTTAAACAAAGGATATGTAGTGGATTACTTTATTACCTTCCTCTTACACAAAAAAAAAAATATTTTGTTTGCAGAAAGAGCAACTTGAATAAGCAATAAAAACCACCTATTTGTTAGATATTCATTCTTATAAATCAAAATTTGTTTTTTCTCTACAATTTTTCTATTATTAACAATTTTTAGTTCTTAAATTAAAATAAATGTCAACAATTTAAATGGACAGGGCTATGATTCTTACATATGTTGTAAAATTTCGTAAGTCCATTATTTTTATTAATGTAGATTGGCAGAAAACATTATTTATGATACCCTAGTATTTAAAGCATCAAAAACATCATTGATCTGACACAAGTTTATAACAGTAGAAAGAGAAAAAGATAGTCTTATCTCCTCAAGAGCTAAGGATGTAATAGACAAAAAAAAAATGAATATAAGAAGACTGAATTCTTTTCTTTGGTTGTTGTTTTTTTTTTCCTTCAGGATTAGGCACCACATTGGTAGTAGAATCCTGATTACTTGTTATTAGAACACTAGTTACTTGGACTACTGTCCAAGTCCCACCCTATGTCTTCATTTGGTGGGTAAGAGATCATGGAAACAGGCAGTACAGTACTTCTGTGTCTAAAATACCAGTGTGAACAGAACTATTTTTTCATTTCTGGTGGAGTATGTTTTTAAAGAGAATTATGTTTCAGCTACAGTACCATTTCTCAGAACTGCCAACTGTCTAAATGTATGACTGAGACTTTTTGTAACAGTTTTATCTTGTGATTCCCTGTTGCAGGGATTTATTGACTAACATAAATTCTATTATGTAATTGCCCCGCTACTAAAACACAGTACATAAGTCTCTGCCTTTCTTGCTGGAGCTGTTCCATTTTAAATAAATAAATATTCACTGGGCCAGAACAAATGAGTGATTGCCTCTATACACCAGTGATTAAGACACTTGCTTGGGAAATATGAGTCAGATTGAAGCTGTGGCTCCAATTGTTAATTATACAAAGTAGAACAGTTCTGACTTGTCCTTTAATTTTTAGCAGCTTGCATAGATTGCAAGTCACATACAGATACTTGAATCCCAGCTCCAAATCAGGCTAATAAGAAGTAACTTGAGACTGTGTGGCTTGTACAATCAGGACAATTGGATGTATTGAGAGAGAAGGAGGAGTCAGTACTTTTTTACTACATTAACAAAAACAATGTGTGTTCCAGCAATTTCCAAAATAGAAAGAAGCATACTGAAATTATATCTTTCATTGAGCTGCGTTTGATCGCTCTTCATAGGAACAATATATTTATTTAAAAAGTTGTAGTTAATACTGCATTGGAGAAATACATTTTAATTACAAGAATGTACTTTAAGTCCCTTATTCATTATTGTGTGAATATATGTAAAGTGGATGTAAGCTTGTTACAAAACTTCTCTACTCATAGCCTGTCAAGAAAATTGTTTGCCATCATTACAAAAATGGGCACAAAAGTAACAGGTGTTTTTTCACCAATTTCTTTTTCTGGGGGAGGGAGCCGGGGAGAGGCAATAATGAGCAGAGGTATGCATGATGAAAATAGTCCGCCTTAAACATGACTTCAGGCATGTACAAAATAAACATATACCTGAGAATCTTATCTGACTCAGAGGGTGGTCAATACAAGGAAAAAAGGGTATCTAGTGCTCAATTTATATGACCCATTTTAGGCCTGAATATGATGGTAAGATAAATCACCTGAAAGCAGATATTTCTTTTCTTTTGTTATAAACCTGCTCTAGATGACCAGCTTAGGGCATGGCCGTGATGTAAATTGTAGTTAGGATGAACCAAAGTCCCTCTTCTCCTGGAAAAAATAACTGTACAGAAAAGTTTGTTTTTCCTTACTCCCATTTTGTTTCAATAGTTTCAGAGTGTTGTTTTAACATGTCTAAATGATTCTGCCTGTTGATATGCAAAGTTTTATATTCAGTGCACTGAAGTATATCGTAGTTACTGCTATTTAATTGCAGCTACCTACATTATTTTGGGCAGCAGGATCCATGATAATGTTGTCTATTATTATATTTAGTTAATATAATAGTCAAGGGTTATTAGGAAAGAATTAACATCTCAAAGTCTATGTACTTTCAAGCTATGTTTCTCCTTATTAACATGACTTACCTACATTTTATTTTCAAAAAAGTATTTTTTTTTTTTAATTTTCAAAAAAATATTTATTAAAAATAATCAATAGTTGTTTAAGGTTGCATTATCCTAAGGTTAATATTTCAAATTCTAGCAGGAAAGGTCTTAACTAATATGTAAGATGAAGATATGTTTGATAATAAAGAATTAAAAGACTTGAGCCACTGCACAGAAACATGTCTGCTTGTAGAGACAGCTGCTTGTTGGATTCAGACACAATTTATTTGTAAACTATTACACTTTCTTGGAGCCTCAGAAATCACAGTCTTCAGCCTGTCACTCTCATACTTTAGAAAACTGGTTTCTTAAGACATCTCGCATGCTTACTGCACCTGATTTGAACAGTTCCTGAATAATCTACACATTCTTAATTTCATTGTAGTTAATGAGATATACTGTAATATTGTTTTCATGGAAAGCAAAATGTTTTTATATATCTTTTTGATTTCAATACAGGGGTTACTGTTTGAAAAGTAAACAGGACAGCCAAATAGCAGCAGCATAAAAACATCCTGACACATGCTTGAAAGAAGGAGAGACAATTTTCAATCAGTTCAAACAGTTGTCTACATAGTGCTTCAACATGTCAAAGGAAAGTTAAATGGTTAAAAAGAAGCCATTAAAGCAGACATGGGAGTTTGATAAGAGCATCCCTGTGAGGGCAACATTTTCTAGGCATCTTATATTGTACTTTCCGTAATGGTTTAAGGTGTTTAGAACAGACTAATCAAGCAAAGGCGGTTCAGCTCGTAGTGCTATTATTGTATGATTATTGCAGAGCAGAAATATTTCAAGAAACAGAAATTATCAATTTACCCAGTGCTCCATGAAGAGGCAACAATTTTTCTTTGTTGTGTAAAATGCTTGCTACTCTGCCACAAAACTTGGTATGACACAGGCATACTTTAGAGGCACATAAAATACATTTGCCTGTAGCAATTTACAGTACTCAAACTCACATGAAACACTCCTATTTACTTGAAGCTGGTTACTTAAGTAAATAATATATGAATCAATGACAATTATAATACATACCTTACCCTGGAAACATCAAGAACTAGACTTAAAAAAAAATTGTAATTGATTGAGCATCTGTCGATATACCCTAGATGATTCTGTCCTTGTGTATCTAACATATGTCAATAAAGCCTATTTTATTTTTAAATGTTTTTCCGTTTTCAGCTATTTTATTGCCAGTTACTTTACAATACCAGTATTTCCTCCAATTATTTTTTTTGCCTGTACTAGACTTTGTTACCAACAGATGTACTGCCCATCACTCTCTTCTAATACTGGCAAGAACTTAAAAATCTAAATCACCAAAGAGATAATTTTAACTAATAATGTATTTCAAGTTATTTTGTGATTACTTTCCAAAATTATTA
Source organism: Parotia lawesii (assembly GCA_003713295.1). NCBI lineage: Eukaryota > Metazoa > Chordata > Aves > Passeriformes > Paradisaeidae > Parotia > Parotia lawesii. Next base: position 1,550,363 of record RAHM01000082.1, on the reverse strand, counting down.
TTTAAATGTGAGGCTTTAWGAAACTAATTTTTAAATTCACTGAAAAAAAGAAAGATTACAAAAAAACCCCTGTGCCACTGATTCTTTAGTTTCAATGCCTTTTTTGTACCAGGTGACTTATTCTATCAACCAACCTTTGATAAAAATGGCAGCTTTTACTCCAATGTTTTCAGAGCCTGGTTTATGGCTATACATTTAAAGTCTAGCTGACATGAATTAAGACCTTGCATAATGAACCATGTCAAAGATAGGCATGATGTTAGCTCTAGTCTCCATATGGAGCACATAGGAAACAGGAACAAACCAGATCAGGAAACTGCATGCAAAGTAACCCTATTATCTGAATTAGTACAACTGTATACATTTTTTTATAAGGCTGATCACGTGTGGTGCAGTTGTATGTTAACGCAAGAGTCTCCTTTTCCCAAGGATTTCGGGGAGCAATTTTCTGCATTTCAGTGATATAAATATGTCAGCTTCCTTGGAGCTAGTCTCAGTATCTCTGACCCAGCAGCAGAACAGGGGTGTATCTGACCAGAGCAGAAGGATGCTTAGACACCTGAGTTACCTTATTGCTGCAACCTGAAGCACTTATGGTCTCAGCAAAAAAAATGTGTAAGGGTAGGAGGGAAGCTGCAGGAGACCACCAAGGGTGCAAAAGCTATCTAATATCTGACATGGTCCTGTGAGCTAGTTCTCTATGCATGAGGCTGATAGGCTACACACAGTGAGAACTGCTTATATAATAGGGGAACTGGAAGACATATATTCCAGAGCCTTATTTCACATACATGTACGTGTATATACATATTTATTTGTTTGCATTTTTATTCGGGTATAAATTTATGGATTCCATAACTATCAAAGCTAAAGCATTACTTGAACCAGAAAATCTATCTGAATTTTCTAATTTTCCCAAGGTATTAGTGTCCTGGAATTTGAAAAGAGACTTCTAATAGGCTACATTTAAAATTAATATTTTTCTAGTGCACTCAGATGTCCAGTCAGTATGATTTTACTAAGTATAATTTTAGTAAGTATGATTTTAGTATGAGTTTTAGTAAGTATGATTTTACTCAGAGATGAAAAATAAAGAATTGATAATTTATTTAAAAATATGCTAGCTTTTCTGTTTATAAAATTACAGAAATAAATAGTTTAGATTGCCTTGTAATTAAATTCAAAACTAGTTCGGTCTGCTACTAGATATTCTTCTTATCACAGGAGAGATTGTCTTTCCAGTAGTTTAATATTTAACGGAAAGCCACCGGAGCCAAGGGACTTCCTAGTTAATGTGGCTGCCATCAGAATTAGAGAGGAATCAGCATTTTAGCCTAAGAGTCAGTTATACATCGCATTTAGCCAGTAACTTTAACAGCTGATAGACAGAAAACAGTTGTTGCTGCACCAGGCTAATCCTCTAACTCAGAATTTAAGAAAGTGTTATCCTGAATTATACTGACACAAAAGTCGTGTCATTATCCCTGAAGGGCCAAGACAACAAATATTTTTTTTTTTCTTTGAAAAATGATGAAATTAGACATATTTTTGAAACTCAGCTAGGAAAATATGGACTTAAGTGATATTAAAAACACATCAGTGACAAAATTTAAATTAAAATACTTTATTGGATCTCCATTTCTCTAATAGGTTAAGAGAGGAAGTCCTGTGTTTATTTGGGTGGGTGCATGAGTGCTGGGGTTGTCTTCGTTTGCTTATCTTTATCCACTTTGCAAAATTAAAGAGGAAGCTTAAAAGAAAAGGTTATATTCTTTACTGGTGGTGCTTACTTTTGTGTGGTGGTGATAGCTATAAAATAAAATAATTAAAACATAGGAAGCTTGCTGTATCTCAGCACCCCTCCCCCAGCCTGCACTAATCCTTGCCCCATGAAACCACTGTAAAGATTTTAAACATGTGCATTTTTTAAGCCAGAAAAAGCAAGGAAAAGAAAACCCCTGCCAGAAAAAAAAAAAAATGCTTGACATGTTTTTCAGCATGGAACAGTCTCMTCTCTTCTTCAGCAGAACAGAGATGCTTGTTTGAGGCCTGAAACTGACAATATTGTCTGGATGGGTGACAGGTATCTGATCTCATCAATTCACTACTAGAAACAGGTGCATTACACCCCAGGATTTCTAATGTGCTACAGGGCTCTGTAATCCATAAGAGCTGCAGAAACAGCAACTTGTAGCTGTCATATGGCTGGGACTACCTGTCTCTTAAGCCAGAATCTACCTTTCTAAAAGTCAGCTGTACAGCTCTTTCTCTAAGGCTGTCCAAAATGGTACCACCACCTGACCCTCTTGCTAAACATTGCTCAGAAAAAGGCTAYAAACTGCCACTTTACCAACTTGTCCAATTTCAGTCATATCTAGATAACATCTCCCTGGTGAATATGTCTGCTACAGAAAAGCATTGCAGCAGTCCCTGCTAAGAGTTGTAAAAAGACTTGTTTTGTAGATGTTAATTGTTTCCAGGTAAAAAAAAAAAAAAMAAAAAAAAAAACCAACATACTTACAGAAGAAAAAATGTAGCACTGTCTGCAGAATAAAAAGATCTTACTTTTTGCTTAAAAAGTCCATGGTTTGCAAACACTGAAGTGTACTGAGGGCAGACTGAGGAGGAAACAGATGCTCTTTCTTTCTTATCTTTACTAGTCATCTGCTGTCAGTCACTGTCAGAGCCAAGACAATGAATTGCATTGTCTTTTTGTCCTCTTTTGTGGGACCTTTTTTTTTTTTTCCCCAGTCTTGAGGAGGAAGAAGCAGAGCTGCTAAAGCCCTTTCCAGAAAATTTATTGCATTTGGGGATCCAATACCAACCTGGCAAGTTAAGGTCACACCTTTAAGGTTAGAACTCTTGCCTTAAGACATTTCTAAGAATTGAAGAGATAGTTAAAAGAAAAAAAAAAGTAATAACTACTTCTGTAGATAAGTAACACTTAAAACGGTTTTAAAGGTATTTATCCCTGGACTACTGACAGTTAAACTTAAGGGTCAAAATAAACAAGTGATTTGGGTATCTCAGTGTCCATAGTGCTAGTGTGCAGACCTATGGAATGATTTCATTCACATACATGTGGGGTGTCCTAGGTTAGACCACATGGCTTTCAGGTGCTGCTACTGGAGAATGGGTCTTGTCTCTGCTCTGTTTCATATATCCTAGATCTATGTGGATATCTTAGTCTAGTGACACTTGAAGTGATGCTGCACACCAAATTCTAGGCAGATGCTTTAATATCCCAGTCAAAAAGTGAATAAAATTTGGACAATTATGCAGGCAGCCATGACTACTTTCTTATTGATGTGAATATATCTCAAGAGTCTATTAGCTACATATAGGTCTTAATTGACCTACTGACTCTCTGATTTATATATGTTTTGAGAATTTGAAATGACTGTTTTACCTAATGACTCCTGAATCTACAATACAAGGCTGAACACCTACGGTAGTCTTGGTAGTATTAGTTCTTTAAACATGGAAAACTAGTGGTATTTCCAATTTGCTAATTTATTTAAGAGACACCTACCAGAGACATGTGTAGGACAAAGATCCTTTTGGAAACATGGATCTTTCTGCAATAGCAGCTGAAACCCAAGAAGGATACCAAAAAGTTGCTAAAACAGCACTAGTTCATTAAAAAAATCTGATCATTTAGAAAGAAAATTTGAAGTGAGATGCAATTTTTTAAATATCAACATTGTTTCTGCTATGTACCTGTTAAAGAAAGCCAACTGACCTCCAGGTGCCAGGCCAGAAAGGTTCTTACATAGACGGTGTCTTTCAGATATGCTGAGGCAGTCAGACAGCCCTAATCACCCGCATTTAAACATCTGAAGTCCTCTGCTACTTATGTAACACAAAGCATAATCATATTTTAGAATTCATATCAATATATGATATGCTGAGGCAGTCAGACAGCCCTAATCACCCGCATTTAAACATCTGAAGTCCTCTGCTACTTATGTAACACAAAGCATAATCATATTTTAGAATTCATATCAATATAAAACTGAAAAAGCATAAAAGAGAAAGATAGAAGTATTGAATAAAATATAAAAGCCTGAGAAGTGCATTGCAAGCTAGCAAATTCCACCTTAAAACCTCAGAGACAGTTATAAGTAAATTAACATTTAAATAGATTCAGCAAGTAAGTGTACTGCTGTCAAACTATTTAAAACCCTTGTAGCACATAGATCAAATAATGTTGCTTGGCAATTTTTCCAATATTTACGAAGATGTGTGACCATAAAAGATTCCTGACAATATGGGGACACATGAAGGAAGGATATAAAATAAGGGCGGAACGAAAAATCCTAAGGAGATAGTTCCAGTGAGCTTTTGTGCGCACTTTTGACTATTTATTTAAAAGAAAAGAAAAGAAAACATAACAAAACACAAATATTCCTTGGAAAGATATCATGAAGAGATGTTATAATGGTCAAAGATCAAGACAAGTCTTACAGAATAAGCTTGTGAGTAGCTCTATTTTCTTCTCTCTTAGATAATCTGGGGAAAAAAGGCAATAGAGAAAAGTGAATGCTACAGTCCAAAGAAAGCATAAGCTCATTGGCAAATGGCTGCAGATTGTCAGAGAAGAAATTTCATCTGTAAATTAGATGTGTTTTGCCAATGAGGCTGAAGTTCCAAAATAATCTGTAGCAGCATGAATGGTAGAAATAAGCTCCATTGTGACAATATCACAAAATTCTGAGTGCTAAAGAACTATATTCTTTGGCCCAATAATGGGATAGACTACTGTCTGCAGATCACAACTGATGGCTAGGATGTTCATATTAACTCCAAACTACTGTTTATAACATGATTCTGTGCAAAATCTCAGTTGATTATAGAGGAAATGCAAAGACAAATTTTGAAGAAAATTTTATCTGTAAATAGTTGGGCAATGTCTACAAAAAGGCATTTAAGGCAAAATTAAAGGGAGATTTAGGAACTGTTCTCAACTTTTCAATTCTCTAAAGACCTGCTCACATTTTGCCTTGTCTTAGTGATGGGAGAAATTTATTAAGGACTGGTCTATTAGTCTGAAAACTAATAGCTTCTTTTAAATAAAAAAACCAGAAACTCTTTTCCTCAGGAGAGTAGTCCCCACTTTTTTGTATATTATGGGAATCTGAGTGTTCAAACAGCTGTTCTGTCACTAGGGTTTCCAATCCCTGTACAGGGAGTGAACCCAAAAAAGACAAGGGAAAGACTAGTAGGCCCTGACTACTACCAGGTGTCTGTGAGGGAAAGAACACTGCTTCTATAAGAAATGATACAAATGGGTGTCTTCCAGCTTTTCAAATGAGGATTGAGAAAAAAACAGATTAACAGAACAAAGAACAAGAGCTGCAGGGCATACTGAGGTCCTTATTCTACTTTTCGTTTAAAAAYAAACAAACAAAAAAAAAACTTGTAGAATTCACTGGATTACATTTCAAGTCCCAGATCATTATCAGGCAATGCTATATAATTCTTCTCTATATGGGACTTGGCTTTCTAAAGTATTCAGGGAAGGGAGAGAAAATGACYGGTTAAACAATCAATTAATCTTTCTTAAATCAACAAGAAGTAATTTCCTACAAATTAATTTGATTCATGTTGTTTGTATAAGCACAAATTTCAGAGGAGCTGTAGTTTCAGTTAAACTGAAAGGATGGATCTTTCTGCAAAAATGAAGTGAAATAGTCCAAATTTCTATCTGCCATCTAATGCTGAAGCCAGGTTTACAGATTTACAGTTTAGTTCCTACAGGTAGAATATCAACACCTCAAGAGGTCAAAAAAAAAGATGTGCCTGGATTTATTGTTGATTTTTATAATATAAGTAGATTACTGAAACTTATAATACTATATATGTGGTCGTTAAACTGTTGATTTCAGAATATTGTAAAATCCATAGAACTTGTAGGAGGATTTGAAAATTGCTTCCCATATATTAATTTTTATAAATTCACTCTCTAAAGCAACACACAGGTCAGAGTTTTTGGACATATCTATAATATGTTGACATTTAAGGATGGCAAATTTTCTCTTTTCCCTTTTATTTAACTAAAGCAGGGGAGATTAAGTCAGAAAGAACATACTGGAAAAAAAAAAAGAGTGGTGTAAATTAACAACAACTAACTACTGTTGTAGCCAGTGAATCTGTTCCCACTGAATTCAAGGACACTTAAGCAGACAGTTTGATCATTTCAGAATGTCTGYTCATTTATATGTTGTTATCATGCCTAAAGGTGCTTTTTCAGAGAATTCTAACATCACCTTTTTTAGCAACATTTGCTGACTTTAAATGATCCCASTTATAACCCTCAAGAAAAATACATTTATAAGTGGTGCTGCAGAAAAGAGATCCCGATATACATTTCAGCATGTGTTTTTAAATCCTCTGACTGAAACTCACAATCCTTTTACCAGCTTAGAACACTGATAGTAATTCTATTACCACTGCAATAGCCATCCCTCTCTAATTCTCTAGACACAATTACTGTGCACCATGCAAGATGAATACAAATTAACAGAAGAAAAAACACCGTAGAAAAGAGAAAATCAGTGTGGGGTGAAATGTTCCTGCAGGGGATGCTCTTGCACTCTCAAGTTTAGCTGAATGTGCTTCCAGTAACGGTTAAAAACGAACTGAAGCGGGGGGAGGGAGGGGTCATAAAAAAGAAAGAATTAAAAAAAATAAACTCAAAACATCAAGCAATGTTCTGTATATGATTTTTCTTCTGCCCTTGGTAATTCATACAGATACAATTAAAATTTTAATTAACACTGCTATTTAGGGTAGGGGTTTTTTTCATTGTATGTAGCTATTCACAACTTTAAAGAAAGATTTCACTGCTTATATTTAGAGAAAAAAAAATCCATTCTGTTTCACTTTTTGGTCAGTAAATGTTTCTATTTAAATTTATGCTGAATTATAAAAGAATAAATTTAAAGTGCTTTTTTTTCTTTAATAAAATTCCTCATTTCTGCTGCCTTTGCAAAAAGTACATACACCATAAACAACCTTTAGCAATGGGCAYAGAAGAAAATAAGGTGAAAACGAAAATAACAGCCTGGTTTAGCTTTGATATTTTTAACATAAAACTAGAGAGGTTGAAGACTACAGCTGCAGTTTACCACCACCTCTGCTGGAAGCATACGGCATGATGACAGCATACTTTAGTTTCCACAGAAGACAATTTAAAGGTGAACAATGCTATATAATATTTCAGTTTGCAGAAACACACTGCTATGAAGGGGTCAGGTAAAATAATTGTTATTCTTATTTTGCCTTAGTCCTTGTATAATCTTCTTAATGGAAGGCTACCTTCCAATTGTCTTAGCTTTTGTAATGTATATAAATCCTTACATCCCACCATGTTTTGTAACTCTAAGAACATCTGCCCGGCTCAGTGCAGTGCAGATCTGTATTTTCATAGAGAAGGATTTCCTCTACCGCTGTGGAGAATTAATTGACTTATGGTTCTCAGTAATAGCTATATCATTAAAAGTCTTTATTTATTAAAAATAACAGACTCAAGACAGGAATTGGACTGCTCAACTTAGGTGCTAAATTGGACTTTTATTTTCATCTCTACTGAGGAAAGTGTTCAGGCTAGGAGAGAAAAATATTGTTAGAGGTTCTGAAAGACAGTTACTCTTTTCCATCTCAATCAATGATTTAGGGATTTTATTCATATGGATTGTTTTTCTAAGTGTTTTATTTTACATCTAGGTTTTATGTTAATATTAAATAGACTCTATCCTGCCCTAACTACCCTAACTAACAAGGAGGCAATACATTTTCTCTCATTGTAAGAGCACAAGATCTATCTAGAGGTCTGATACAGTTATGTTACAAACCTACATCCCTTTACCACCCTCTCAGCTTGCACTCAGTTTGATTTTTTATTTATCATTTCTCTTACATTTGCAAAATAAATCAGTAGTGATCCTCTGACAGGACATATTGAAGTTATCTGCCTCTCAAAGCCTTTTGGACAGCTGGTAGATAACAGATTTCCGACATTTTCTTCATG